>JZKD02S1674219.1:508087-536170 GCA_000966675.3 Picea glauca | reverse complement strand
TTAGTCATCAACTAAATTCATTCAATTTATATGGGTAAGTTTATGTAATAATCGAAGTATTGGATGGTCTATAAGCATGTTGATCTTCTTGTAAAAACAGGGTTTATATTTTCCATATTTTTTCAAACTGAGATAGGAGCAAGGAACAAAAAAGAGTGCTAATTATATTCATTACAATCATCTTTTCTAGTTCTTATTCTTTCAAGTGACTTTCCTAAAAAAGAAAATAACAAAAAACTCAATAAAATCTGTAAAGAAAACTATATACAATATGTACAGTGTTAAAAAATCATCATTTATGGAGTTGAGGCTGCTGGGTTACCTTCCCAGCCAGCTAAAATCTGAACAATAGGGTCCTTACTTACTTCTTGGCAGAAGGATTCTTTTGAAGGCGACTGATGGTAGAGTCGTAGTCGATGTCCATTTACCAGAAAAGGAGAACTAGACCCGTCAATGGTAACTAAAGTGGCAGTGCCATTATCATAAACTTCATTAATTTCATATGGTCCCAGCCACCTTGTCTGTAATTTTCCAGGAAAATCCTAAAATCTGGAATCATAGAGAAGTGCCCAATAACCTTTTTGGAATGATTTCTTCTTGATATGTTTATCGTGCCAGTTACCTCTCTGTTGCTGAATAAAAACTATGCGCTCCAAGGTAGACATGCACGCTTCGTCCAACTCATTGAGATAATGTAGGCGTTGTTTATGTGCCTTTGTAAGATCCAATCCAATCTCCTAGGCCATCCTTAGAGTCTTGATCTCAAACTCAATTGGGAATATAGGTTCTTTACCATAGACTAAATGGTAAGGAAAGTAGCCAGTGGTGTTACGCCATGTTGTACGATAAGCCCATAAGGCATTTGGAAGCTCAGTTGCCCAAATTTGTCGGTTTGTTGAGACTATTTTTGTCAAAATTTCCTCCAAGACTTTATTGGTGCTTTCTACTTGTCTGTTTTCCTGTGGGTGGTATGGAGAAGTAACTTTGTGTTTAATATGATAATTTTTCAGGGTGGTCATGATTCTATGAGCTGTAAATTGTGACCCCCGTCAGTGATTACTTCCCTGGGTAATCCATAACGTACAAATAATTTGAAAGGAAATTTAATGACTACTTCCTCTATTGTGTTTGGTAAGGCTTTTGCCTCTACCCATTTGGTCATGTAGTCCATTGCAACTAGGATATAAGCCTTCTGATTTGACTTCAGGTTGAAGGGGCCAACGAAGTCTACTTCCCATCTCTCAAACACTTCTATGACTAATTGTGCTTTTAGGGGCATTTCATCATCTTGGCCTGGTCGACCTATCCGTTGACAATTGTTGCAGGTCTGGACATATTTCTTCGCATATCTGAATATTGAGGTCCAATAATAGCCCATCTGTAAAATCTTATGTCCAGTCTTTCGGTCTGCAAAATGTCTGTTGATATTATGGTATCTTCAGGAGGTATGAACCTCCACTGTGACCTTTGACAAGATTAGAATGTTCTGGAAGAAAGAAAAGAAATGAACGTAACCCTAGAAGAGATGTCGGTTGAAGAGATATAATTAATATGAATTAATTAGTACCCAGAATGAGAATTCAGCCCAGGAAAGTCTGTCAGGAATACTATAAATACAGGGCCCCAGTCTCTCATTTGACACACTTATTAGAATTGCAGAGAGCTACTTCTGCGCACTACAGTCTAGCGGTTTTGTGCACAAGTCCTAGGGAAGGTGTTGTGCCAGTTTTAGGTTGGACTCTTTGATCAGATTTGGTTACTTCTTGCTTGGTGCATTATCTTTTCTTGGTTATTGGATTGCTACCATGATTCTTCTCTCTGTCAAGGTCAAGGTGCTCGGAGGGTGGCTTCGGCCTATGGTTCAGTGACAATAGTGATATTGTCAATGGTAAAACAAGTACATTCATTCATATTCTAACAGGTTATGGGCCTACACCTCCTTCATTCAGTCTAACTTCTAGAAGGAAGCATAGTCATTAGGATACTGAGCTCGATGAGTAACTGCCGCTAGGGTTACTAGCAAGAGAAATTGTAGAAACCCTAAATCCTAGATCCAACACCTTGTGATGGAGCATCTCGCTCAAGGAGAAGACATTCAAATGTTCCCTAGTTCAACACACCTTTTGGCTCTCTCAGAAGACATAAACGTCAAAGTTGAAGTTTTGGATCAAAGCATGACCAACTACCAGTCAACCAAAGACATGAATGAAACAATCAGTCTTCTACACTACTCAACACTCACTGGAACAATTGAAGATGACATGTGGATAATCGATAGTGGAGATTTTAGACACATGATGAGAGATCAAGCCAGACTCTCAAATCTAAATAAGAAGAAGACATCATACAAGGTAGAGCTTGGAGACAAAAGCACTTACCCAATGGAAGGATTTGGACAAGCCTCCGTCAAGTTGAAAACAAGTAACAATGTTCACTTAAGCAATGTTTTATATGTACCTGGTTTAGAAAAGAATCTTGTATCCATATCTTTCCTAGAAGACAAAGGAAACATAATACCTTTTGTGGATTGAAAAGTGTTATCATGGCATAAAGACTCCAGCATAGAGAATGCTAGGGTTATTCGAAGCCGTGAAGGAAATCTGTATAGACTACTAGAAAAAAATGAAAAATCTCTCATACATGACGAAGTCAATCCCAATGAACTTTGACATAGAAGGTATGCTCATATCAATTATCAAGAATTGCCTTTTCTCAAAAGGATGGTTGAAGGAATACCAGAATTGCAGTCTACACATGAAGGAATTTGCAAAGGATGTGCCTTTGGAAAGAATATCAAGAAACCATTTCCAAGAAGCAATAATAGATCTAAGGAGATTCTAGATCTGATACACTCAGATGTTTGCGGACCAATGCCAATCAAATCTCTAGGAGGATCTCTTTACTATGTAATCTTCATAGATGACTATTCAAGAAATACTTGGTTATATCTACTGAAGACAAAAGACGAAGTATTCAACAAGTTTCAAGAATTCAAAGCAGAGATAGAGAACCTCACGAACAAGAAGATCAAGATCTTAAGAACAGATAATGGAGGAGAATACACATCAAAAGAATTTGTTGCATTATGCAAATCGGTAGGGATTAGGAGGGAGCTAACTGTTCCTCATAATCCTCAACAAAATGGTGTAGCAGAAAGAAAGAACAGATCTATCGAAGAAACCGTAAAAGCATTACTAAATGATCAAGGTCTATCCATGTTCTTATGGGGAGAAGCAACCGTGACAACAATATATGTGTAGAATAGAAGTCCTCACCACATATTGAAGGACATGACCCCAGAAGAAGCCTTCTCAGGTAAGAAACCTAATGTGGAAAACATAAGCATATTTGGATGTCTTGTTTACTCTCACATTCCCGAGGACAAAAGGAATAAACTAGAACCCTCGGGAAATAAGGGCATATTCGTGGGATATAGTGATTCATCCAAGGCTTATAGAATCTATATTTTTGAATGACATAAGATCGAAGTCAACATAGACGTGACATTCAATGAAAAGATGGCTTTCAAGAAATCCATAGAAGAAACGATAGAAGAAGAAGAGAATGAAGAACCTGTTGAAGAAAGCACAGAAAACCAAGATGACGAAAAGGAACAACCTGATCATCCTATGTAACCATGTGAAACCATTGATTCATACACCATACCTAAGACTAGGAAATGACCAGCTTGGCTTGAAGCTATCTTACAAGATGCAAAAAGACTCAAGGTTCCCGAAGGAACATTCAGAAAAAGTAAGAAGCCTAAAATATTCTCAAGTTATGCAACATATATGACGAAGCTTCTAGATGAATAACATACCACATTTGAAGAAGTTGTTTAAAAGAAACAATGGAAAGAAGATATGACGGAAGAACACCAATCCATCATGAAAAATGGTGTATGGGAAATTGTGCCTAGACCTAAGGAAAAATCAGTGGTAACTTCAAAATGGGTATATAAGATCAAGCATGCAGTAGACGGAAGCGTGGATAAATATAAAGCAAGGTTTGTAGTTATAGGGTTCTCCCAGAAGGAGGGACAAGACTACGACAAAACATTTTCTCTAGTGGTTAGATATACTTCCATTAGATCTATCATATCTCTTGTCGCTTCCATGGGACGAAACTTACATCAGATGGATGTAAAGACAACTTTCCTCAATGGAGAAATCTAAGAAGAAGTATATATTGAAAAACTTCAAGGGTTTGAAGTACATTCTGGAGACACTCACGTTTGCAGATTAAAGAAATATTTATATGGACTCAAGCAAGCTCCAAGGGCTTGGTATGCCAGAATGGAAAACTATCTAACGAGACTTGGTTTCTCCAAAAGTCATGCAGATCCAAACCTTTACTACAAAGTCGTGGACAATGCACCTGTAATTCTATTACTATATGTTGACGATCTATTCATAAGAGGTGAACAGTCTCTCATCATCCATTGCAAGAAGGAACTAGCTTCTGAATTTGATATGAAAGATCTAGGTCTCATGCATTATTACTTGGGACTAGAAGTATGGCAGAAGCGTGGTGAAGTATTTATTGGACAAGGAAAGTATGCAATAAAGATCCTTCAGAAGTTTGGAATGATGGATTGCAAATCCATGGACACTCCTATCACTATAGATATAAGAAAAGTAAAAGATCCAGATTCTGATGTAGTAGATCCATCACTATATCGATAGTTAATTGGGTCATTGATGTATTTGGTAAATACTCGAGCAGACATTTTCTTTGTCGTTAATACATTAAGCCAGTTCTAGGTGGAACCCAGACATGAGCATTGGATAGCTTCAAAGCATGTCCTAAGATATATTCATGGGACAATAAACTATGGCTTAATATATACCGCATCCAACGATATACAACTTCATGGATTTACAGATTCAGATTGGGTAGGAAGTGCATAAGACAGAAAGAGTACTTTAGGAATGTGCTTCAGCTTGGGCTCTGCTATGATATCTTGGGGCAGAAGGAAATAGAATTTTATTGCACTCAACACAATAGAAGAAAAATATATCGCAGCATGTGAAGCATGCACATAAGCAATATGGTTGAAAAAGCTAATCTCCGATTTATTTGATCAGATTCGACCATAATACATTGTGACAATTAGAATTGTATAAGACTATCCGAACACCCAGTGTTTCATGAAAGGTCAAAACACATTGAGATCAAATACTACTTTATTCGAGATAAAGTCAAGGAAGGAGAAGTAAAGCTCCAGTATATCCCCATAGATGAGAAGACAACAAATATCTTGACAAAGCCTCTGTCCAGAATAAAGTTTGCATATTTTTGAGACAAGATGGGGATCATGGAAATAAGTCCCTTAGTTGAAAGGGAAGAAATGACTCTCCAGGTTTGGAGGGAGCAATGACATATTATTGAAATAGAGGACAATCACTTTCAAGTTTAAAAAAAAATAGTCCAGATTGGGCAGATTCTTTCTAGTTCGGAAAGTGGATTGAGATTTCTGACAAACATACATTTTCTAGTTTAGAAAATGGTCTAGATTGTTTATGTACCATAGACAGTGACTTTCCATTATGGTTAACATGGGAAGTGGTCTAGGGAAGTCTCTCTTCTTGAGGGTTACTCAAGAAGACTGGCCCGCCCCGCTGGACAACGACTTCCCATTGTGGTTAACATGGGGAGTGGTGTGTTTTGGAGGTTGGTGCAGGACAATCATTTCCTCTTGTGGTTAACATGGGAAATGGTCTAGATAGTCATTCCTTAGGGAAAATTCATTCTTTCTAGGTTGCACTTTGTTTAGTGCCGGAGGAATGACCGAGGGTGGGGAATGGTCCAGGTTCAACAATCAGGGACAAAAATTCCTTAGGGAAGACTCATTCTCTCCAGGTTACACTTTGTTTAGTGTTGGAGGAATGGCCTAGGATGAGGAATGGTCCAGGCCCAAAAATCAGAAGAGTCATTCTTCCTTGCTTGAGAAGAATGGTCCAGATAGCTCATCATTGATGTTCTAATCTGAGGGAAGATACTCTTTCATATCTCACAGACGTGAGTGAAAGAATGGCCTAGATGACTCAATTTATATCATAAAAATACTTTATGTGCAGGTTGATATCAGATGATTTTTATGGAGACTACTTGTCTCCAGATAGTAGAGATATGCTATTGTGGTGGATATGTTCCACTGTTTGTGACTATGTGTCACGGTTTGAATAGTTGTGTACTACCATGGATAAACACAGTTGTGTTCTTTCAATTGATATTGTACCTGTTGTCATGGATATTATCCAATTGGATAGAATGATGGTGCTCGTGATGCTACCAGTTGAGTGGTATGTTTGTGCTCAAGACCATACCTCCCTAGCTAGGAGGGAGTGTTGATATTATGGTAGCTTTAGGAGGTATGAACCTCCATTATGACCTTTGACAAGATTAGAATGTTCCTGAAGAAAGAAAAGAAATGAACGTAAACCTAGAAGAGATGTTATCTGAAGAGAGATAATTAATACAAATTAATTAGTACCCAGAATGATGTGTCGGCCCAGTCAAGTCTGCCAGGAATACTATAAATACAGGGCATCAGTCTCTCATTTGACATGCTTCTCAAAATTGTAGAGAGCTACTTTTGTGCACTGCAGTCTAGCAGTTTTGTGTGCAAGTCCTGGGGAAGGTGCTGCGCCCGTTTTGGGTTGGACTCTCTGATAATATTTGGTTACTTCTTGCTTGGTGCATTAGCCTTACTTGGCTATTGGATTGCTACCAGGATTCTTCTCTCTGTCAAGGTCAAGGTGCTCGGAGGGTGGCTTCGGCCTATGGTTGGGTGACAATAGTGATATTGTCAATGGTAAAACGAGCACATTCATTCATATTCTAACAATGTCCGCCACAGGGCTCGTCATGACCTTCCTTCAGTATGTCGTAGATTTCGTCATCTCATACACATCTTTGGATCTGGAGATCGGCCCCCGTGTGGAAAAGATATCCACCAATCCAGGTGAATTGTGCACTGCATTGGATGATCATGTTTCTTTCCCTTGATGATAGGTGTGCTGGTAGTTTTCTGGCTGCCAAATAATTTTCCACATTAGCGGACCAAGGTGGCTTAGTAGTGACAGCAAACAAATGTTCATCTAGAAATTGGTATTCAACTGTCAAGGAATCATCTTTTTTGGGTATGCGAGATAGGAATTCTGCAACAAGATTCTCTCTTCCGTGTCGATCTTTGATGGTGATGTCGAATTCCTGCAATAGTAATAACCACCAAGTAACCCGTCCATTAGTAATAGGTTTATTAGCTAAATATTTAATAGCAAAATGATCAGTATACATAATAACTGGATATCTTGTTATATAACGACAAAATTTATTAATGGCATGTATAATGGCTAAAAATTCTTTTTCTGTTACTATATAATTTGATTCAGCGAGAGTAAGATTTTTGCTGACAAAATAAATAACATAGGGTTTCTTGTCTTCTTCCTGTCCAAGGACAACGCCTATGGCAATATCCGATGCATTTGTGGAGATGTGGAATGGTATTTTCCAGTTTGGTCTTCTCAGCACAGGTGCTGTCGAAATCAACTTTTTGAGTCCTGCAAATGCCACATCACACTTATCAGACCAATGAAATTTCTCATTACTAGTTAAATCATGTAAAGGTGCTACAATTCTTGCAAAATTTTCCATAAATCTGCGATAGTATCCTAAAGTGCCAAGGAAACTACGTACCTCAGTTTATGTACGTGGTGTAGGTAGATTAAGGATTACCTCTATTTTTGCTGGGTCTACCCTTATTCCATCTGCAGAAATATAATGCCCTAGTACCATACCTTCAGTCATCATCATATGACATTTTTCATGACTTAAACATAACTTGGTCGCAATGCACCGTTCCAGTACCTTCTCCAAATTGTCTAGAGCTTGATCAAAGTCATCACCATAGGGAGTGAAATCATCCATGTAAACTTCAAGCCCTTCACTAATCAAATAAGAAAATATGCTCAGAATGGCCCTTTGGAATATGGGTGGAGCATTACATAATCCAAAGGGAAATACTCCGTATGCAAAGGTACCCCAGGGACATGTGAATGTTGTTTTATCTTGATCTTCCGGGGCAATCTGGATCTGATTATAGCCACTAAAACTATCTAGGAAAGAGAAAACATTCTTCCCTGCTAAAGTATCCAGGACTTGATCGATAAAAGGTAGGGGGAACTGGTCCTTTTGGGTAGCTTTGTTGAGTTCTCTGTAGTCTACACAGATTCTCCATTTCCCATTCTTCTTGGGGATGATCACTAGTGGGGAAACCCACCGACTATCAGAAATAGGATATATAAAATCTACATCCAACATCTTTTTTAATTCTTCTTTAACAATGTCCCTGAGGTGGGGATTCAATCTTCTTTGGGGTTGTCGGATGGGTCGAGCATCTTTCTTAATATAAATATGATATGTGCAGAGTTGCAGATCAATGCCCTTCATGTCAAAATACTCCCAAGCAAAAGCCTCTTGATATTTAGAAAGGATTTAAATCAGTTTTTGTTGTTGTTGCTCATTTAAATTGGCATTAATATTTAGAGACCTCCCTGGTGCAATCTCAATTGATTTTTTTTTATGG
Source organism: Picea glauca (assembly GCA_000966675.3). NCBI lineage: Eukaryota > Viridiplantae > Streptophyta > Pinopsida > Pinales > Pinaceae > Picea > Picea glauca. The sequence goes on along the minus strand of JZKD02S1674219.1, from coordinate 527,580 downwards.
ACAACGGTAGTTGGGATTTGTTGTTCCATCAATTCTTCCAGTGGGTCTCCCTGTGCTTCACTATCTAGAACAACTTTTAGCATTTAGCATGTTGGGTTACTTATAATGGTTGGGTTGTTAATGAAGCTACTGATCATGTCATCCGCTAATTGGTTATTGAGTCTGAGATCTTCTTCCAGTGTGAGAGGGGATCGTAGATCCTTTTCTGGATATCTAGGTGGTGGAAACTGCGGATGTATGATAGACGGGCTTGGTTTAGCTGGAGGATACATGATGAGGTTATTTGTAACACCTCCTTTAGAAATTATCATGTTATCTGTGCGGAATCCTATGTATGCATCTGCTGTTGTGAGCCATGGTCTTCCCAGTATTAATGGATTCCCATCGAGTCCACTTCTTGGGTTGATAATGAGGAAATCCATTGGATATTCCCAAGAGTCGACTGAAATTGCTATATCGTGTAATGTGTCGACTGGTTTAACCACTGATCGATCAACCAATTGTAACATAATTGGGGTAGGTTCAAAGGAGTCAAAACCCAGGGTGTTGCAGGTTTCGATGGTTAGGATATTAATGGATGCCCCCAAATCTACTGGTGTATTTGGAAAAGAACAACCCTGGATCTGAATTGTTACTATGGGGTTCCCTGGGTCTGCATATTTGACTAGTTCCTATCTACCTAAAATGAGATCATACAAGGCTCCTACCACATGAACAGTTGATGATGAATTTTTAACTCTCCTAACATGCTTCTTCCCACATAATTCCTTGATTGTCTTTGCATAAATTGGGATGTCGTGTAGAGCCTGCAGAAGTGGGATCTTAGCATATAGACTCTTGAGTTCCCCTACGATGTCGAAGTCAGGATACACAACTGGTTTTTCTATCATCAACCTTTCAGGGAACGGGGGAGGAGGAGTTACATCCTTATCGAGATTTTGTTGTTCGACTATGTTTCCTCCCTACTCTGTTTCTTCCATTATGACCACAGTCGAGGGTGTTATTGTTGGTTGTATGTTATTTTCATTCTCCCACTCTTGGTGGATGTTACTTTCTTCAGGAGATATTATGCACCCTGACCTCAACTGGAGTTCGTTGCACCCTACCAAGTTGATTTCCCTATCCACATTCTCAATAATCTGCATAAGCTGGGCTGGTCTGTTATTAGGATTTGGGTGGGGTTGGGTTGGTAATTGAGGGCACAATTGCAATTGAGGGTTCTGGGGTAATTGGAGTGGAGCGTTCAAAGTGGTTTGAGTTTGAGGGGCCATCCCCATGGGTTGATTGGTCATTCCCATCGGGCGCTTCCAGTTTTGGTTACAATTGGGGTTTTGGGTAGTTGTGTTGGACCACTGTGAAGGATAGGCGTTGTTGTTTGAATTTTGTCAGGATGAAGTAGGGTATTGCGAGTTATGCTAGGTGGAATTTGCAACTGGTTGATTCTGCCAAGTGGAATTTTCAGCTGGTTTATTTGGCCAAGTGGGATTTGTATCTGAATATTGCTAGTACTTCCAGGTGGGGTTAGAAAATGCTTGGCCCTACCATGTGTTTCCTGAATTTTGCTGCTGATTATACTACCCAAAAAAGAAAGAAGAGGGATCTTGTAGTGTACTTGGAGGTCGGGCCTGCCATTGGCGATGTTGATCCATCAAATATAATGGCTTCGTTTCCTCTTCTTCTTCTCTAAACACAACTTTTAGTCTTGAGAGTGATTGACATTTCTCTGTTGCGTGATCTTTGGCGTAAATGGTGCAAATCCAAACCACATCCAAAGGACATTCCCTTGGACCATGTTTTTTTCTAATCTGTGGAAAAATATGGCCAAAGTCTGTTCTACTTTTGCTTGTTTCTGTTTAGCCTGCAATACATCCAATTGTGTAGTCAGAGTGCTCAGAATGTCAGTTTTGAAATTTTCCAAGAGATTACTGAATTCTGCTTGGGTAACTCCTCCACTGGTAATATTTTTGTTTCTAGTGAGGGGAGTTTGCATCCCTGATCTGGTTCGTGTACTTCCATGTGAGCACCTCATACACAATTGAACAGTGTTATCATAAGTTTCTTGATAAATATCACCCTTCCCCATTAAATTCAATGTTTTTACCCATTCATCCTTCATTCCTTTTATCAAAGTGGCTTTGAGCACCTCACCTAGTAATGTACCATACAAAGATCTTTGCAAATTGTATTGGAACCTTTCAACATATTCTTCCAATGTCTCATTTTCCTTTGCAGTCATTTGAAAGATTTCATCTTTTAGGTCCCTAGTTCTACAATAATCCTGATATTTTGTCAATAAGGCTTGTTTCATTTCATCCCATGAGTTTATAGTTCCACCTCCCAATCCCATAAACCAACGCAAAGATGCCCCTTTCAAAGTGGAAGGGAACAACTTTAGTTTTTGGGGTTCACAGGTGTAGTCATAACCCCTACATAGGACATCAAACTTGAATAAGAATGCATCCGGGTCTTCTGAAATTAATCCATGAAAATTTGGCAGATTCTGTAAAGGGATTGCTTTCATGGGCGCATTGGCAACTAGATCAACTATCGAATATTCCAAAGTGGAAGTCTGGGCTCGTTGTTGATTTGGTTGTGCCATTTGGTCGAAGATATGCCAATAATATTCAGGAATTTCTTGGCCTGGGTGTTCTTTTTGGGATGATTGATTACTTGATCCTCCAGGGAATTTCATTGCACTACCTCTATCTGGGATTTCATGTATGCCTTCTCCTTTCACAGGAGATCTGGGATCAGGTGGTGGTGATGGTTTTTCCTGAGCAACCCCGCTGGTCTCCCCTTCTCCTTCCTCTAGATTACAAGAGTTTCCCTCTTCTAAAGGACTGAGAGGTGGAAGATATGTACTTTGAAAACTTTGCTCAATCCCTCTAATTTTTCTATGAACCTCAACATGGGCTGCCGTTGGTGAAATTGCTACCTGAGGGATTTAGGTAGAGCCTCTCCTGGGTCCAACCGAAGCTTGAGATTCAAATTTTCAAATGATGTTGTCTATGAAAGTGCTTCTTCCAGGGAGCATCGAGCCCTGGGCTTTGGTAGTTTTTGGTGGGGGTTTTAGTTTTTCAGGTTTTTTCTTCTTAGTCATACACACTTCACACAAAATTCTAAACACCTATATAACCTCTATATATCAGCTGGAGGTAGGCGCTGGCATAAAAATTTTACTTATTGCCTGCGTAGGTTCTTACCTTCATCTTCAATACCTCATCCTCCAGAGACACAACCTATGCGACCTTTGACACTCTCCCCGACAACGACGCCAAAATGTTGGGCTCTAAAGATGTCCTAAAAATAACCTTAGTTTAACATTAATTTATCAACCCGAGGATTCGTCTTTTATTTCGAGAATATCAGCAAAGTCTATGCAGATAACTTGTAGAGGCTAAAATCGCGTAGTTAAAGTAAATCTGAGTTTATCAACAATCAAGTTCCTCACACATTAATTAAACTTCTGAAACTAAGATCTTACTTAAAAAATTGAAATCTGATATATAACGTGCTATGAATCAAAGACATGAATTGAGTTGTTGAATTGATCTAATTAAGAAATAGTAATTGAATCTATGAAAAAGATTAATACGTTGATCTATCGATGATTATCTAACCTGCTGGAAAGAAATAGATGAGTACTGTAAATTGAGAAAGAACATCAAATGGAAGGAACATCAAATGCTAATTAAGAGAAAAGGAACAACAAATACTAAAATAAGCGAAATGAACAACAAATGCTAATTTAAGCGAAAGGGATAGCAAATGCTAAATTAAGCGAAAGGAACATCAAATGCTAATTTAAGTGAAAAGGAACAACACGTGTGAAAATGAGAGGAACAGTTAAGAAGTAAACTACAAAAATGGAAACTGGAACAACAATTGATAACATTCAAAATGAAGCATCTATCTTCTGTAAGCAAACATCATAAAATCATTAATACACTTATACATTTATCTTAACTATTGAAAAAGAGATTTAAATCACAGAACATAAATCAAAACTGATACAATTACAGATTGAGACAGTAACTCCTTTAGACTAGGCCCTCCGTCCTCAGAAGCACTGCTGCTAGAAACTTAATATAAGAAAATGATAAAAATGTTCAAAGCTTTTATTGATTCCATAACTGGTACAACATTTACAAAAACTGTTTGCGTAGAGCAATTCTGAGTTCTGAATGCTTGGATAAAATTCTTAAATGATCCTTCCCAGGATCCATTACCCTCTATATATTACAATAATATGGGTAAATTAAGCTATCCCAAGGATTGAGAGATCCTCAGGATCTTTTTTACTATTTATAAAGTTTACAAAATAGAGAATTAATCTCCCTCGAAACTGCTTTGTGCCCAATATCTTCAACCTCCAATAGCTTACATATCTTCAAAATCTCTTTAGCTATCCTAGATTTAACAATATTTATCCATTCCTGTAACAAAATCAAACAATTCCAACCATATTTTAGAATTTATTTAATATAACTCAATAATATTTCTAGAAGACATTTCAATCATTTTCTATCCTAATTATTCCTAATTAACAGAAAATTCAATCAAGATTATATCGTAAACCGTGGGGATAAGGAGGATATTTGTACCTTTTTCATAACCCAACACCTACCTTGACCATGTCCTTAATAACTTCTTCTTGCTCTTTTTCCTTCTTATCTTCATCCTTTTTGAATATTTTGATGGACCCTGGATCTTTTCCCTGGTATTCTGCAAGCTTTTTTTTGTACTTGTCTATCTTTGTGAGTAATGTACCTGTTATAGTGCAATTTGTAGGTTCGGAAAATACTGACCCAACTATTGAAATATTGTAACTACAAAGAGTATTCTATTTTATTATTGATGTATTATTCATTAGATCAATCCCCTTTTGTGGATTGATCATGTCGGGCATTGTAAATGACCAAATCCCCTTTTGTGGATTGGTCAAACCCTAATTGTAATATACATAATAAGAAGTCGGCCCCCATAATTAATTAATGTGGTTATAACCACCCAGAAGGAGAAGTCGACCCTGCTAGGCACAAGTTTGGAGCTACAATTGGAGAAGAAGGAAGAGAGAGAGAGGCACATTCTTGGGAAAGGACTTTCTGTAGTGTTTGGTTTATTCTCTTGGCATTGTATTGGCTATCTATATCAAGTTTTTTCTCGGTTTTCTCCCCCATGAGGGTTTCCCAGGATAAATGATGTGTCTCTTGTGATTGTTTATTTCTCCGTGATCCTATCTATGCTATGGTTATCTAGTGAATTGAAAAGAAACCTAATAATAGTGTAAACCTTAACATGGTTTCAGAGCTAAGCTGAAGAGAACATCTTTCACAAGAAGAAGAAAACTGTCATTGTTGTTGTACATGAAAATTAGGTCTTTTTATTGAAGAATAATTTTAGCCCCAAAACCATCTAGAAAAGTGCGTCATACCTCAAGGAACACTTTGGCATCTTCAGCACACCTTTTTAGTGGCTAGATCTCCTGGAAAGTGAAACCCTAGTTTTCACCAGTACTAGAAGTACCAGAAAACCATAAGTACCAAGAAACCAGAAGTACTAGAAAACCAGAAGTATCAAAAAACCAAAAACACCAGTCCAGAAATCCGTTGGTCAAGTTTGAGGGGGTAAAATTTGGATTTTCAGAAATCTAACTGCACCAACGTACTCGCCTCAACTCAGCGCATATATCCCTTGGATCAAAATTTCAAAATTTGAAGTTTGAAAAATTAGGGTTTCCTCAGAAAACCCTAAGTTGCAGTTGCAGTTTCAGAATCTGTTGCAATATCAATTGCAGTTGTAGTATCAGTTGAAGTATCATTTGCAGTCACCCTTGAAGTTCTTAAGAGTTGGTAATTATTGCCACTGCTACCAGATGATGCCACTACCTGCAAATACTATCAGAGGTATGTACTCACATATGTTTAAATTGTTAATATTTAAAGGGTATTTGTAGGAGAATGGATCTCTTTCCATAGATCTAGAAGGATCTCAAGATCCAACTCATTCAGAGGAATAATGCAACCTAGGTTTGATTATTCTAATATGCATCTATTTGTTATGACATTGTTTTGATCTAGGTTGCATAAAAGTTATTCTCTAACCCAAGCTTCTGTCAAGATAACATATTGTCTTAGTATAGAGGACAGGTTGAAGAAAGCACTTGTCATCTTGAGTGAAGGAAACTTGGAAGGAGAGCAACACACACTCATTCTAGAGGACAAGACCCCAGGTTCCAGGTTTGATTAATTAAGTTGATAAGATTCTAAGTTGCACATGACAAGTTGATAACTGCCCCATTATAAGTAAACACTATAGTTGAGGAAGCAATCTTTGAAGAGTATTATACTTGGTAGCATGTGGGCATATAGATATAAATTCTTAATGTAACAGATACAACTAGCATCTCCTCTAGGAGAAACTTCTTGTGTTGATCCTAGGTTACCATGGAGGAATTTTTAATCACAACACTAGAAGAGTGTTGACCTCACTTTGTATTGTATTTCTTACTTTTGATATTTGCTTCAAACAGGTCACAAGTGATAGTTCTAAAGGAGCCACTGTGATGATTATTTGTGCTATTTTTCTTATCTACTATTATCAAAAGAATATTGTTCTTGCTTGTTGTTTTGTTGACCTTGTTTCAAGTCACATGTGATAACCCTGAGGAAGCTATAGTGAAGGTTGCTGAAGGAAACATATTATATGAGACATGAAGTAGACTATGTACATGACCATATACACTCATGTACCAAAGAATATGAAGAAGAAGCTATCTTTTGAGATTCAGAGTATCTCATATGAAGATTGATTGTAAGGAGCAAAAGACTCCAAAGATGACTGAACATTAGAACAATTGTTCAAAGGTTAATGAAGCCACCTTGATAGGAAGCAGAACTAGTTTGAAGCCTGACTCAGTATTTCATATTTAGACTTGGAATTCAACACCAAGTATACCATGTAAGAGATGATGAATTCCTTGTAGAATCAAAAGAAATCGAGAGTAAGCATGATCTCAGAAAGGATTAGATGAAGAGACAACTTCTAGGATTGGGAGACAGATGTCGTGAGAAGACTAGATCGTAGCTTCAAAAAATTCTAGGAGATATGAAATCTCCTGGGAAGATTCCCTTGTTTCAGTAATAGAGAAGGAAGCCAGTCGTAAAGACTAGGATATGGATTCTTCTATGAGACTAGAAGAGAAGTCAGTATTGACTTCCAAGACTGATCTATACAGATCAAGCACATTGTATATGTACACAACCTGATGTGTGTCTAGAGGATTCTCCCAACAAGAGGGAGAACACTATGACAATACATTTACTCCAGTGATTGAAGAAATAACTCCAATATTTATGAATACAACTAGAACAACCACGATTCATATATAGTATGAGATGCAGGGGGAGCAATCCCCATATTTAAAATTGAGTGGCAGTTGGTGCATTACATTAGTTGGGTCATGGAGACACGACCACAATAAAATATAGAGTTACCTCCATGAAAGAATAAGAACTACCTTCAGTATCAGTTATTGAGCCACTCTCAGTTTCATATGAATCTATCTCCATGATAGAATAAGAGGAGTTACTCATAGATATTAGCATCCACAGTGAGGATGAAGCAATCATTCTTAGCCTCAGAGAAGCTGCAGATGCAGAGTCTGAATTCCAGAAGGAACAATTGTAGAAAGAGGAGAGGACATACTCTCAAGCAGTGAGATAGATAGTGCTTTGTAGAGATCACATAGAGCTAGCACATGACTGTGTAGATTGAGTTGCAGTTGAGCAAGTGTACCAGATTGGTACAATGTAATGAGAAAAATTTGACTTGAATATTGAAGATAGAAAGACTCATGTCTGTCGGTTGAAGGAAGCTTTGTACGTGTTGAAACAAGCTCCTAGAGCTTGATATGGAAGAATTGACAGTTTCCTGACGAGCTTTGGATTTACCAAGAATAAAGTTGATTTTAACCTTTATCTCAAAGTTATGAATGATGAGTTAGTGATGTTACTACTATATGTAGATGATGTATTCTTGACAAGATGAAGAAAATATCATCACATATTGTAGAAGAAGCTTGCTAAGAGTTTGATGGAAGACCTAACTGCATTATCTCTTAGGTCTTGAAGTTTAGTAGAGCACAAAGAAGATATTCCTTAACCAAGGGAAGTATGCAGTTAAAATAAAGAGGTTTGACATGTTGAAATGTATATCCATGTACGCACCCATGGAAACAAAGTTGAAATTCCTAGTAGATATCTCATCAGAATTGGTTGATGTTATTCTGTACAGACATATTATTGGTTCAATGATGTATTTGACGAATACCAGGCTAGATATATGTTTTTCCTTGAGTCAGTATCTAGTAGAACCTAGATGTGTTCACATTATTGCTGCAAAACATATGATGAGGTACCTTAAGCGTACATTAGATTGTGATCTCAGTTATGATGGAGATCATGACTTCAAATTGAGTGGTTACACCAATTCAGATTGAGCTGGAAGTGTTTTTGATAGAAAGAGCACTTCAGGTTGTTGTTTCAGTCTGAGGTCAGCCATGACTTCATGGCAGAGTAGGAAGCAATCAAGTATTACTCTCAGCATGATAGAAGCGGAATACATTGTTGCATGTTAAACCAGTTGTGAAGCCATATGACTTCGGATGTTGTTGACAGATCTATTTGATCTAAAGATGGAAGCCACCATGATTCTATGTGATAACCAAGTTGTATAAAGATGATGGAGAACCATGTGTTCCATGATGAGTTGAAGCACATATAGATACGGTATCACTTCATTCGTGATATGTTGCAGATATGTTAGCACTGATGAACAAGTTGTTGATGTGTTGACCAAGACTCTATCTTGTGTAAAGGTTGAGCACTTTTGAGATAAACTTGGTGTAGTCTGTAAGGACTGTTAATATTATGGTAGCTGCGAGAGGTATTTACCTCCACATGTGAACCTGATGAGAATAGAAGACTCCGGGAAGCAAGAGAAACCCTAATGAGTTGGCTAATAACCCTAGAAGCCTTGTCGGCTCAAGAAGATAATTTATATTAGGCTATTAGCCTCCAAGAGAAGAAGTCGACCAGAAATAATAATAATATACTGAACAAACACTTACCCAGAAGAAGAAGTCGACCCCAACAAAACTGGTAGAACTACTATAAATATAGGGTGCCAGTTCTCATTTGCAGCATCTCAGAATTGCAGTTTTCCCAGTTGGTGCGCACTGCAGTTGCAGTCTTGTGCGCAGGTTTGGAGGAGGGTTGCAGGTGCAGGTGCAACAGCAACTAGTTGCAGTATTTGGTTGAATATCTCTTGGTTAGGGTTTGGACTATCTGATCAGCTCTTTGTGATGCGCTATCCTTAGGGAATGATGCACTACCCTTTGTTTGGCTATCTAGCCTAGGGTTTGCTTCCGAAGGAATTCTCAGTCAAGGTTAAGGTGCTCAGTGGGAGGCTTCGGCCTATGGTTGGGTGACGAAGGTATCGTCAATGGTAAAACGAGCACACCATCTTCTATATTCTAACAGGTTATGGTCCCACACCCCACTGGAAGGAAACATAGCCGCTAGATATTGAGCTCGTTGAGGTACTTCCACTAGGGTTACTAGCAGGAGCAGTTTCCAAAAGCACTGCAGCTAGGGTTACCAGCAAAAGAAGTTGCAGAAACCTTAAACCTCTTATTGAGGCACCTTAAGTGATGAGATTGACCTAATATTTGGATAGATCAGTGCGCCCTAGCCCAACGCATCTCCTGGTACTCTCAGAAGGCCAAGACGTGAAGTTTGGATTTTTGGTCAAAATCTAGGGTTTGACCAAGTCAAGCAAGCCATGACGAACTCCATGAAGTTTGAGAACAAGCTAGATGGAGCCTCTAACTTCATAGCATGGAAGACAAGGATTGACCTCATCCTTGCTAAGAATAAAGTGATGGATATTGTGAAAGGAAAGATCGTGAAGACAGAGTTTAAAGAAGGAGAAGAGAAGGAATCGTAGAACGTTGCAACTATGGAGAAGTTCAAAGATGTTGACATCAATGCCATGAGTATCATAGTGGATTCCATAAAAGACCACTTGATACTCTACATCTCCCATCTTGACTCATCAAAGAGGATGTACGATGCGCTAACAAATCTCTTGTCAGTCAAAAACATTGGACAAGTTATGAGTCTGAAGAATGAGCTCCGTGACATGAAGATGAATGATGACGACAACATAACATCATACTTTGTAAGGATCTCCCAGTTAAGAGATCAACTACAAGCTATTGAAGAGATCACTTCAGAAAAGGAATTGGTGAACATAGTACTCAATGGTCTTCCCAAGACATGGGATGCATTTGCCCCAAGTATGAACACAAGGAAGGAGTACCCGTCATTTGAAGAACTTTGGACTTGCTGTGATCAAGAGGAATCAAGGATCAATGAAAAAGAGAAACCTCAAAATAAGTACGATGATCAAGCCTTCATAACAAGATTCAAGAACTTCAGGGACAAAAGAAAGTTCGATTCAAGAAGGAAGCCAAAACAAAGAAAAGACAATTCAAAAATACAGTGCTTCAACTGTCAGAAGTACGGTCACTACAGAAATCAGTGTCCCGAGCTAAAGAAAAGGAAGGAAAAACACGAAGCATCGATTTCCGAAGAAAAGGAACCTGCAAAGAAGACTAAGTAGGATGGGAGAGACTTCTTCTACTAAAAGGTAACAACACTCTTCTTATTCCTTGTACATTTCTTTCTTGCATCGTCTCTGTAAATATCCTGTATGTCTATCTCTAGGAAGATAATGTGTTCCAAGAAGAACTATACCTATGAAAGAACAAACAAGATGAAAAGAAGTTACCATTATATATTACATGAAAGAATGAAATATATCATGTGAAAGCTATTACAAGATAAGCCAAAATCAGAATCAATCTTGAAGAGACTTAGAAATCAGACATCATGAGAAATTGGAGAAAGACTTATGATGACAAATAAGACAGAAGCGTGGACTCTGTTAGATAGAGAGAGCCAATTATATATTGCAGAAGATAATAAGGATGCATATGAAATTATGGACTCTATCAGATGGAGGGAGACGATTATATGCACTCTTACATGAAGAAAGGATTAGGAGGGAGCTAATCCTATGATCCTTTGAAGATGATGAAATGTATATATCCATGGTAGCAACCATGAAAGACAGTACGTTTTCAGCTCAACCGCAGAAGAAGACCTCTTCAAAGAAAAGCCTTAAAGTATTCCTGGTTGTCCATCCAGATCCATGATCCTATGATGAAAGGAAGAAGTGGAATCTCCATGAATCCAAGAGCTAATGAAAAACATGAAAAAGAACTTGAAAATTCCAAGAAAGAAAGAAAAGCCTAAACAACTAGTCATTACATCAATAATCACCAAGCCTGATATGAAAGAAATCAAGCAGAAGAACTTAAAGTCATGATGAAGAACATTGTATGGAAGACTTATGAATGAAATCATTACGAGATCCAGAATCAGAGGTTCTCTTAGATGGAGGGAGAATACTACGATGATTACTTGTTCCAGTACACTAGGCATATCTCTGCATAAGTCATTTTATCATCCGCAACATCCATGAGTTGGAGTTCTACATCAGATAAATGCAAAGAATGTTCTCCAGAGAAATTGAATAAAGAGCATATGAAGAGAAATCTCAATACTTTGAGACATACCAGAAAGAGACTCCTGTATGCAGATAAGAAGAAGACAACTTGGTGGAGAACCTCCAGTGCACAACAGAAGCATGGTGAAGATTTCCTATAACATCAAGATGACTACTCAGAAGATCAGATCTCATGATGACAGAAGAAGTGCCATATGGATATGTTCTAGTTCTCCAACTATGATATACTCTATTGTTCAGATCTACATGAAGCCTTCCCAGTATTTTAGACCAAAGCACATTTGAAATCAATCATTACATTATCCATGATGAAGTCCAGAAAGGAGAGGCAAAGCTCAAGTATATTCCCACTGATGAGAAGACAACAAATATTCTGACAAAACCTCTATCCAGAATCAAGTTTGTATATTTCTGAGAGAAGACGGGGATCGAGAATAGTCTCCAAGCTAAGAGAAGGTACGGAAAAATATTTTTTGGAAAACATTTATTTTTGTAATTTAAGTAACTCTCCAGTTAGGAGGGAGCATTTATCTTTGCAATTGAAAAATAGTCCAGATTGGACAGATGCTTTCCTGTTCGGAAAGTGGACTGATATTTCTGACGGACAGTGACTTCCCATTGTAGTTAACATGGGAGGCAGACTGATTTCTGATGTATCATAGACATCAACTTCCCATTGTGGTTAACATGGGGAGTGGTCTAGGATAGTCATTCTTCTTGGCAGTCACTCTGAGTAGTGGTCAAGTAGAATGGTCCGCCTTGCTGGGCAGTCATTCTTTCGAAGTTCACAGTTGTGAGAATTTTCGAAGAATGGTCCATTTTGGAGGTTGATGCAGGATAGACATTCCTCGAGGGTTATACATTCTCTCTAGGTTACACTTTGTTTAGTGTCAGAGGAATGGACCAGGGTGGGGAATAGTCTAGGCTCAACAATCAGGGATAGTCATTCCTTAGGGCAGACTCATTCTCTCCAGGTTACACTTTGTTTAGTGTCGGAGGAATGGCCCAGGGTGAGGAATGGTCCAAACATTTCTTAGGGTTTATACATTATGTCCAAGGTTCACTTTAATTAGTGTAGGGAGAATGGCCTAGGGTGAGAAATAGTCCATGCTCAGAAATAATAAATAATCATTCTTCCTTGTTTGTGAAGAATAGGGAAGATAGCCCATTACTGATGAGGGAAGATATTCTTTCATATCTCACAAACGTGAGTGAAAGATTGGCCCATAGGATTCAGTTTATCTTTAACAAGTATTTTCTATGCAGGATGGCATCAGATGATTGTTATGGAGACTACCTGTCTCCATACAGTAGAGATATACTACTGTGGTGGATATGTTCCACTATTCGTGAGGCATATATTCTTTCAGAGGTCACAGATGTGAGTGAAAGATTGGCCCAAATAATTCAATCTATATCATTAACATTGTTTCTGTGCAGATTGCTATCAGATGTTTTTTATGAAGATTATATGACAGTAGATAAAGACTATTGTGGCAGATATTCTTTCAGAGCTCACAGATGTGAGTGAAAGATTTGCCCAGACAAATCAGTTTATATCATAACATTGTTTCTATGCAGGATTCTATGGTGAATATATTTCATTGTTCGCAACCATACATTGCTGATCAAGTACTTGTGTGTTACTTGATGTGGTAGTGAACCACTGGATTGTAGTTATGTACTACTATGAATAGACACGGTTGTGCTCTATCCTTTTTCTAATTGCCTTGAAGACTATCAACAGCTTATTGGAGATAATGATCATTCATATGGATGATGAACAGAGATTTTCCAAACGGAAAACAATTTATAACTTTTACTCTTGTATCACTCTATGGTGAGAGTGACTTATCCATCATCATATCTAATTACTCAGATGAAGTATGGTTTTGAGAGTTGATGTAGCTGATGGTGATGGTGATGCTCATGATGTAGTCATGAAATAGTCTAGGTGACTATATTGATTCTATTGGGTAAATGGTATATTTTGTGCTCAAGTCCATTACCTATAAATACCTCTCTAGCTAGGAGGGAGTGTTAATATTATGGTAGTTGTGGGAGGTATTTACCTCCATGTGTGAACCTGATGAGAATAGAAGACTCCGGGAAGCAAGAGAAACCCTAATGAGTTGGCTAATAACCCTAGAATCCTTGTCGGCTCAAGAAGATAATTTATATTAGGCTATTAGCCTCCAAGAGAAGAAGTTGGCTAGAAATAATAATAATATACTGAACATACACTTACCTAGAAGAAGAAGTCGGCCCCAACAAAACTAGCAGAACTACTATAAATACAGGGCACCAGTTCTCATTTGCAGCATATCAGAATTGTAGTTTTCCCAGTTGGTGCACACTGCAGTTGCAGTCTTGTGCGCAGGTTTGGAGGAGGGTTGCAGGTGCAGCTACAGCAGCAACTAGTTTCAGTATTTGGTTGAATATCTCTTGGTTAGGGTTTGGACTATCTGATCAGCTCTTTTCGATGCGCTATCCTTAGGGAATGATGCGCTACCATTTGTTTGTCTATTTAGCCTAGGGTTTGCTTCCGGAGGAATTCACAGTCAAGGTTAAGGTGCTTGGAGGGAGGCTTCAGACTATGGTTGGGTGACGAAGGTATCGTCAATGGTAAAATGAGCACACCATATTCTATGTTCTAACAACGACCTCCCTCAAAAGGGGGAGTAGTGTTGTGATGCCAGCCTTGTGTTGATGATGTGTCAGCCTAGTGTTGTGATGATGTGACAGCCTAGTGCTATGATGATGTACCAGCCTCATGTTGTGATGATGTGTCAACCTTGTGCTGTGATGATGTGCCAACCTCGTGTTGTGATGATGTGTCAGCCTCACGATGTGATGTCAACTTCGTGTTGATGATGTGTTTCCAACCCAGTGTTGTGATGTCGACTTCATGTTGATGATGTTGTGTTTCCAGCCTCGTGTTGTGATGCCAGCTTCGTGCTGATGATATTGTGTAGCCAAATTTGTGTTTTGATGCCAGCTTCATGCTGAAGACTCTCAGTCTGGTCCTGATGTTGATGATGGTCCAACCTTCATGTTGTGATGTTGTTTTTGTTTATGATACTCCAGCCTTTGTGCTGTGATATTGTTGTTGTTGATGTTGTATCAGCCTTGTGTTGTTATTGATGATGATGATGTATTAGTGTTATACTAATCCATGTTGCTGAAGATGATGATGATGATGCCACTTCAGCTTCTTGTTGAAGATGATGATGATAATTCCGCTTCAGCTTCTTGCTGAAGATGATAACGATGACGCCACTTCAGCTTCTTATTGCTGATGATGATGTTACTTTAGCCTCATGCTAAAGATACTGATGATATTACTTTAGCCTCATGCTAAAGAAGATGATGATGTTACTTTAGCCTCACGCTAAAGATGATGATGATGTTACCTTAGCCTCATGCTGATGAGGATGATGATGCTACTCCAGCTCCATGTTGTGAATGATGATGACAAGAAAAACTTCCGATGATTTATAGATATGCCAGTCAGTGTTCAATATGCAGTTGATGATGTTTCCATCTCTCTCTTGCATGATGTTGTTATAGAATACCCTTCTTGTTAAGGGGGAGTGTTGAAATATTGTAACTACAAAGAGTATTCTATTTTATTATTGATGTATTATTCATTAGATCAATCCTCTTTTGTGGACTGATCATGTCGGGCATTGTAAATGACCAAATCCCCTTTTGCAGATTGGTCAAACCCTAATTATAATATGCATAATGATAATTCGCCCCCCAGAATTAATTAAAGTGGTTATAACCACCCAGAAGGATAAGTCGACCCTGCTAATGAAAAGACATGTCCTTTCAACACCTGCCAGATTGCATAAATAAAGGAGGCTAGTGCCTCATTTGTTCACTCACTCACTTGTGCATCAAAGCGCAAGTTTGGAGCTGCAGTTGGAGAAGAAGGAAGAGAGAGAGAGAGGCGCATTCTTGGGAAAGGAATTTCTGTAGTGTTTGGTTTATTCTCTTGGCATTGTATTGGCTATCTATATTAAGGAAATTTTTGTTGGGTTTTCTCCCCCATGAGGGTTTCCCAGGATAAATGATGTGTCTCTTGTGATTGTGTATTTCTCAATGATCCTATCTATGTTATGGTTATCTAGTTAATTGAAAAGAAACCTAATAATATCTTAAATCTTAACACCAACCACAAAACAAGTGCTACAAATTGGGAATCCTACAACCAATGTCACCTCAATGTAGGTCCCAATCTTCAAGGGTGACTAGTGTTGATGAATGAAACTATGTGAGACATTCTCCATCTTACAAACCTGTGAGGTGTGGATCATTGCATCTATGTAAGTCTTTCTCTCAGCTTACAAACCTGAGAGAAATCCCCCAAGAAGGGTACATGGTTCTTGCATGAGATAGAGCTAGGAATGTAGAGATGACCTCCATTCAGAGAGTGATAAGAAATCTAGATTATTATCCAATGAGAAAGGCGATCTGATGAGTTGGACGTGCCTATGGTTGAGCACAAGGTGAACGTGCGAAACCCCAAAGTGTTGGGTGCATCGTCATGTGAACAAAAATGAAGATGATGTGTTAGCCTCCTATGAGAAACAGAGTTGACGAGAAAACTCCATATGATTCTCATGTGTGAGGCAATGGGAAAGAAGCTCTGTAGAGTGGACGTGTCTGTGGATGAGCACAAGTGAACATGTGTAGATCTGGTTCTGCTGTGTAATGTAGTGAGCTAGAGCTATGGCATCCCTATGGATGTGCCCCTAGTGGATGAGCACTAGTGGGTGTATCAGATCCTTTGTTATATGTTGTTCAAGAGTGAGACATGCCTATAGCCCTAATTGTTATGTAAAGGGTATAGTCGGCCCCACATTAATGTGATTAATAATAAATGTAAAAGATAATTAATATAGTTAATATTAATAATAATAATAATAATAATAATAATAATAATAATAATAATAATAATAATAATAATAATAATAATAATAATAATAATAATACTTATTATTATTATAATTATAATATGACTTAGTGAGGTGGGCCCTGTTGAGGCAATAGACACTTCGGTTGATAGAAAAAGTCTAATATAAGTAAAGGGAAATTCTCCATTATGGAATCATATCTTTCATGTGAGTTTGGAAATTTCAGCAAGTACAATTACTTGGGAAAAGTGCACACCTCTCTTGGGCACTAGTCTTCTAGGGTTTGAGCACCCTCTTGTGTGCTAGGTATTTCTTGGTGGTGAACGTATTTATCTTGAAGAATATAACAAAGGATTTAGTTGGGATTTATTCCCTTGTTGAGAAGGGTTTCCCAGGATAATTCGTGTGTTCTTGTGCATGGTCTTTTTTCTTGTGATCTTGGTTGCTGCAACATTATTGTTTATGGTTAAGTGAAATTCTAAAAATGGAATGAACTTCATGCTTAACCTAGCTTATGAAAAATAAACATGGTATTAGAGAATAGGTCTTGAAGAACCCATTGCACAAGCATCTAACAGTCTCATCTCTCTTTTGCATAACCGTACGACCCTCCTAGGGTTTCCATAAAATTCGTACGACCTTCCTTTATGAGGTATTTCAGCCCTTAAACACTTGAACATTGTGGATAATTTTTTCAGAGGAGAGTAGGTCGTCTTCCAACACATCTCCAGATACTCTCAGAGTGACATTCTGAGTATTTTGAAATTTTGTCCCTAGGGTTTCGCTAATTTCAGCAGAAATTTCAGAATTAGGGTTTCTGCAAACTCATCGAAGGAGATCTTCATCTCACTAGTGTTCTCCTATTTCTCAAAGGTTTATTGTTGGCATTCATAAGTCCAATAAAACCTAAAAGTGCTAGCCTAGCCTAGCCGTTAGGTTTTCTATCTTAGTTGACAAAGGGTTCTGAAGAATCTAAAATTACGATGAACAAAAACTATGATGGAAGATAAGCTTGATGAATCAAGCAACTTCAAAGTTATTGAAAGTCAATAATTCAGAGGAAGACTTATTGTGGGTAATACAAAAGGGTTTACTAGAGACAACTATCAATGAATGGAAGGAAGATGATGTCAGGACAAGGAATCCAAATCACCTACTCAAGCCCTTACATTGAAGGGCCAGCTTCAAAATAGCAAAGATGACAAAAGGTGACACCGTGACTATCTTCTTCATAAAGATATCAAAGAATAGAGATCAGCCAAGAGCCATTGGAGAAATCATATCATCATATTCAAGTATGCACTTGTATATATATATATATATATTATTTGTATCATTGTCATGACACTACTACATTGGGCGGAAATTACGACAAAATATTACAACGGTTTAAAATTTCGTCATAATTTTTTTGTTTTTTTTGGACTAAATTTACTTTTTTTTTTTGGGGGGGTCCAACTGTTTGCCGCTCTAGCGACCAACATTCCACGTTGGTCGTTCTAGCGACCAACACTCCAACTTTAGTCGTTATAATGACTAACTATGGCATCTGTGAGAATCAAACGGTCATTGACTTATTGTTTGGTCATTTTGACCGAATTCATCGGAAGACCGATGAAATCAATCCTATATATATCTCAGTTATGACAAATTTGCTATAGTTGGGACAATAATTTTCTACAATTGCATGAGTAATTTATGAAATAGTATTATGATGCAATGGTGTTCTAGTTTTTTATGAAATCTTGATTTCAATTCTCTTTCAAGAAGAGAAACATTGAATTGATCAGACTCTACATAGCTAAGATTTTGAAGGTCAGTGCTTAAAATTTTTCTGTGTGATTTAGTAATTTGGTGGTATTGAACTATTTTATGGATTATTTTCACTCCTTAAATTATATTTTATGGTTTATTTTAACTCAGAAAGATTTTATGGTTTATCCACTTTTCACAATTTTAAGATCCTATAAAAATGGATCTGAAAATAACTAAAAATGAATATAATCAAAAAATGATATGACGAGTAAGATCATTGTAGGTCGATTTTACCCTCTTAGCATTACTTGGTAGTCTGCGGGTGAAGATAATGGAGTTCAAGATCTTTGTTTGACAGTTGGGCGATTTCTGTCAAAAATAGAAATGCCATATGGCTTCCTTATTTCGTCATATGTCTTCCAAACTTAATGAGGAGGATGATTTAACTTCTGATAATTATTATCTTTAATTTGATACCATTCCCACATGTTCTAGAACTCGAAAAACGTGACCTGGGAAGAAAGAATTAAATTCTGGACTCTTCAGCACATTTAGTGGCTCATTGGTCTTGCGCTTTTCCCTTTAGCCATCGAAAGTCAGAGCTTTCAGCGGCTCACTACACTGTCAAATTTGCCACTTAGCTGCTGAAAACCCTAAAATAAACTTCTATTTGATACTTTGCATATCTCTACCTCATGAATATCTAGTGATCCATTAAATTATTATGTTTTCCTTCAATTGACGTATTAAAACCCTTAATGTGAAGATATGTATCTAAAAGGAGTTAGAAACTATAATGAAGCAAGATGGAGTAACGATGTTAATTCACAATCGTAGTATGAAAATAGTGTTTTGACAAGACACCAAGATGAGAAATATTGACATGAAATTTATTCAAAATATCATTTGGAAAAAAGGGAATCAAATTAGTATATATGACAAAGATTTGTCTAGAGGAATATGCACTCTCTCAAACCCATAGGAATTGGATCTACTAGATGAGGTAATAGTCCAATCTAGTTGTAAGGTAGCTAGAGAGGTAGTGGAGGGGGCCGAGAGGGCCCATAGTGATAATAGTGGAGGTCATTCAATGTAAGGTGGACTAGGTCCACTATATTATTAAATAAGGCCCACTATGGTAGTTAGATATAATAAATGGGT
>JZKD02S1674219.1:449221-467296 GCA_000966675.3 Picea glauca | reverse complement strand
GGGTTTCCGGTAAAGATCTCTGTGTATTCTGTGTATGAGCCATTGATTAATTTCTGTATTGCTTAAGAATATATATATGCATTGCTTTACTTCGCAGGTTTAAAACTTACAATATATACAAGGCACAGTTGGATATGGCTTTAGATATGCCTCTAGTGTGAAACTGAGTTTGCAGGATATGTTGATTCAGATTGAGAAAAAAGTATAGTGGACCAAAAAAACACATCCATTTGATGTTCTACCATGAAGTTTGCCATGGTTTCCTGATGAAGCAGGAAACAAAAATCTATGGCCTTGAGTACCATAGAGACAGAGTATATAAGCATCGAGTGTGCGAAGAAATGTGACTTCACAAGCTTCTGACAGATTTACTTGGCCATGAGATAGATCCTATGATGATGACCAAGAGCCGTGATTAAATCTCCTTGAGAACCCAATGTTTCCTGATGGATAGAAACACAATGAGATGGAATATCCTTATTTCAGAGATGAGATGCAGAGGAAAATTGTACAAATGCAGTATCTTATTAGAAAATAATGGATGTGCTCATTTAACCATAGACAATATAACAATATTATCACCCAACCATAGGCCAAAGCCACCCCCGAACACCTTAACCTTGACAGAGAATGATTCTAGAAGAAAACCAATAGCCAACCAAGACAAATGCATAAAGATAACCAAGACTGATAAGAAAATCCAACCATAACCAACAAAAAGTTTAATCCTAAACTAGTAAACCAGATTGCAACAACTGCAAGCCACAACTGCTCCCCATACTTGTGCACTAGCCCAGTTCCTATAATGCACACTTCTTCCCAGCTACAATTCTGAGCAGTGCATACAAAATGAGGTCTAGATACTTGTATTTACACTATTTCCTGAGCTGTCTGGATTGACTTCTCATTCTAGAGACTAAATACTTAATATTAATTATTTCCTTGAGCCGACTTGTCTTCTAGGGTTATGTTCAATTATTTAGGGTTACTTCTTGCTTCCCAGAATATTCTATTCTCGTCGGGGTTACATGTGGAGGTAAATACCTCCTGCAACTACCATAATATCAACACTCCCTCCTAGCTAGGGAGGTATTGAAGATAATGGTCTTGAGAACAAACATATCATTCAACTGGTAGCATCATCATAGTCATATAGACTATCTCATGATTAGATCACGAGCATCATCATCACTATCAATGTCATCTGACAATATCAACTACATCATGTCTCGAAACCATATTCCATCTGAGTAATCAGACACGATGTTGAATAAGTTACTCACTCCAAGGAGTGATACAAGGACCATTCTTCTAATCTAGACATACGTCCTAGAAGAATGACTATCCCAACAGATGCTAAAAGTTGCACCATGGACTACAGAGACCATTCCTATAGAAATTTCAATCTAGGACTATTTTCTAATCACATCATAGAGATCCGTCTCAACCTATATTCTTTAGAGAATATCAGTCCTGAACCATTTTCCTAATCGTCCCACAAACTATGCCTTAGGAAAAATACTAGTCCATGTTATGTCAACAAACTATCACCCTGGACTATTCTCTTCAGAGAGAATACCTTTCTGCCAACAATCTGTTCTATCTGGAACATTCTCTATTTGGAGAATGTCTGTCCATAAGCACACTGCTATTCATCTGGCTGATAATCATTTTCAACACTATTGATGTTCTACATGGAAATCAAAACAATGTCATTCAATAGAACACAACTGTGTCTATCCATAGTAACTACAATCCAATGGTACACTACCACACCAAGTAGCACACAACTACTTAATCAGTGACACATAGTCACAACCAATGGAACACATCCACCACAGTAGCATACATCTACTGTCTAGAGACATATAGTCTCCATAGCTATCATATCATCTAATATCAACCTGCACAGAAAAAAAATGTCATGATATAAACTGAATCATCTGGGCCATTCTTCCTCTCACATCTATGAGATATGGAAGAACATCTTCCCTCAGAAGGTAAAACATCAGTCATGAGCTACTGGACTATTCTTCTCAAGCATAAAAGAATAAATGTCATGATTTCTGAGCCTGGACCATTCACCTATCTGGGCCATTCCTCCGGCACTAAACAAAGTGCAACCTGGAGACAATGAGTCTAACCTAGAGAATGTCTGTCCCTGATTGTTGAACCTGGACCATTCACCTATCTAGGCCATTCCTCCAGAACTAAACAAAGTGCAACTTGGAGAGAATGAATCTACCCTAGGGAATGACTGTCTGGACCATTTCCTAAGGAAATGATTGTCTTGCACCAATGTCCAAAACAAACCATTCTTCGAAACTACTCACAACTGTGAGCTTCAAAAGAATGACTGTCCGTCGAGGCGGACTAGTCTTCTTGACCACTACTGAGAGTGACTGCCAAGAAGAGAGACTGTCCTAGAACATTCCCCCACACTGGCCATAAGGGGAATCAATGCCTATGGTACATGAGAAATCCATCGAACCATTTTCATTACGAAAATGACTGTTCGATCTGGACCATTTTTCGAACTGGATAATGCCTATCCGTCAGAAATCTAAAGCCACTTTCTGAACTAGAAAGGAACTACTCATCCTGGACCATTTTTTGAACTTGAAAAATGACTTTCCATAAATCAATAACACATCTGTGCTCCCTCCCAACCTGGGAGTCATCTCTTCCCTTTTAATAAGGATGTTGTCTCCATGAGCTTCAACTTGTTTCTTGAGTACACAAACTCTTTCATCTTGGACAAAGGCTTTACCAAAATGTCTACTATCTGCTCATTTGTGGAGATAGATATTGGAGAATCAATTCTCTTTTTTGGACTTCATCATGAAGAATGTAATGCTTGATTTCAATGTACTTCGGTCTTTCTGGAACATTGGTTTTCTTTGAAGGCTTCATATAGCTCCGATCATTATAGTATATCATAGATGGATTCAACTCTTTTTTTTTCTACTAGCTCATAACATTGTGGCAAGGCTCAAACTGGAACATATCCAAGTGGTACTTATGTTAGATTTTTAGCTTGGGAGGTACTCTGCATGTTTTGTCTTGTATGTTGATGTTACCTTAATATTTACACTACTAGGCACTTAACTTTGTAATAGTTTTTATAAAGTTTTTTTAAGTGGTTCTTTTATTAAAGTGACTTTTTAATAAAGTGTACCTTCTAATTTTAAAGTGACTTTATTTTCATGAAGCACTTATGTAATAAAGTGAAATCATTTTAATATTTCAAGTGATTCATTTTGGAAGGAATGGATCATGACCCTTGATCTTGAAAAAGGAAAGATCTAATCTTGGCCATTGGATTTAGGGTTGGGGAAGGTGAAAAGACACTTTGGAGGGAAAATGTCATTTTTAGATTATAAAATAATGCATTGGGTAGTGTGAAAGACACACCAAGAAGACGAGAGGAGTTGAGTTAGAGAGATTTTCTGAGTAAGCTTGAGAGAGGAAAGTGAGCAGCTTGAGAGGGCACATTTCCCAAGGAGAAAGAGGGCAAAAATCCCAAGGCGAATTTCTATTTGAAGTGTTGTTCCATTTTTCCATGTTGGGTCGTACTGTACGGATCTATACAGTCCGTACAATAGGAAGAAGTGAACGATTTTCGAGGTAGCCTTTGGCACAAAAACTGAGGTGTTTTTTGGAGATATTCTTGTTGTTGTTGGTTCGTATTGTGCAGGCAGTACAAAACACTGCTGGGCACATTTTTAGAGGTACATATTTGGAGGAGGCCATACAACTGTACGGACTTGGGCACGTTTTCCAAGACAAAATTTTTGGGACTGTTATTTGTGGTTGTGAGGTATTTCCCTTGGCTGGAAATAGGATATTTTCTTGTTGTTATGTACTTTCCTGAATTTGAATAATAGATCTCTCTCTCCCTCTCTCGTTGGGTTTCCCCACATTGGGGTTTTCCCTGGCTTTTGCTTAAATTTCTAATTGTTATGGGTTGTTGTCCACTTTGTTATTTCAAATGCATATTTTTCTTAACAATGTGTATTTCTGCTTATGTTAATTTTTGAATGTGGGTTTAAGGCATTTATGAAGTTTATGAAGATAATTATCTCTAGGTTGCTAATTGTATGACAAAAATTTCATTTGCTGATTTTTTTCATTAAAAATCTACATGGTATCAAAGCTTTGTCTCCGACAATGGGCAGTGTGATTGTTTTCCTTGAGTTGTTACAGGGAATATGGCTACAAGCATTAGATATGATGATTAGTTGGATGACATTTCCAACTATTTGTAGTGGAAGGTCTGATTGTCATCCGTTCTCAAGAAGAACAAAATATATAACTATGTCAACTCTGTTGTGATAGATCCTGTAACAGATCCTGTTGCTTTGGACTTGCATGAAATCAAGGAATCAAGGCTCAAAGGATTATTTTGGATGGGGTGAAGGATCACCTTATCCCACACTTGGCTGAGAAAAAGACTACCAAGGAGATGTGGGATGCACTTAAAAACTTGTTCGAGGCAAAGAACAAGAACTGGAAGATGGCCTTGAAGGCTAAGTTGCATGATACCAAGATGGGTAAGGAGGAGAGTGTCTCTTCTTATCTTACCAGGGTGGGTCAAGTAAAATATGAGCTGGCAACTGTTGGAGAGGTCATTACGGATTCTGAGTTGGCGAGGATAGCCTTAAATGGCTTCACCAAAGAATGGGAACTCTTCATGAAGTGTGTGGTGGGACGTGAGCATATACCAGATTGGAGGAGACTGTGGGATGATTTCACTTAGTAGAAGATCCGAGAAATATATCAGAGTAGTGAACAGAAGACAGACTGATTTGATGAGAATGTTTCTCTTGTTGCAAAGAGTAAGAATAAGGGAAGTTTTAGAAGGGACTTGAGTAAAGTCAGATTCTATTGTTGTAACCAGTTGGGGAACCTTGCCTCTCGTTGCCCTGAGAGGAAGAAGAAGACAAAGTCAGAGGGGCCTGAGAAAACTACTACAACAACCATGGAGGACTTTTCTTCAAAATATGAAAATGAATTTTCTTTGATGACCCTTGTTTCTAGTTTCGGTAGCGAAGGATTTGGAGGCGATGTCAGATGGATTGTGGATAGTGGAGCCTCTAGCCACATGACGAGAATCTGGAAAGTATTCCTAGATTTCATAGAGATTGGTCCTAGTTGATAGGTGGTAAATGAAGGTGGTATGGCGAGAGTTGTACGTGGAGTTGGGAATGTTAGATTCCAACTCGATTTTAGGGGAATCTTGGAGCTTGATGGAGTTCTCTTTGTTCTAGGGTTGAGGGTTAAATTGCTCTCAGTCTCAGTCTTGGAGGATGTAGGATATTGAATATTTTTCAAGAGGGAACATGTCTTTATCTACAGGTAGGGAGTGGACCTGGTAGAGTTGCAGCTGATCAGTAACCAGGTGGACAGGTTGTATATGTTGAGAGGAAAACCTTCGATGTATGATTCAACATCAGATGAGGAGCGTGAGGAGGCTTCTGAGACTACGATGGCACCAAGGATTTAGTCTTGCATTCCGAGAGAAGAGAGAGACTCTCTTTTGAGCATTGTAAGAAGGCTCATCCAGGTTGATCGAACCAATGCTCAAGAAGAAGTGAGCTCAGGGTTCCAGGATGTTGCTGGGAGAAGATCTTCTAGATTGAGTTTTGTGAAGATATTGAATATGGCTCCAGATTCAAAGGGAGATCCTACAGAGCACATTGTGATGGGACCAGATGATGGAGATGGAAACGAGTACATCCCTCACTAAGAGGGAGTGTTATCTTTTTATCTCAGGAGGTACTCTGCATGTTTTGTCGTGTATGTGGATGTTACCTTAATATTTACACTACTAGGCACTTAACTTTGTAATAGTTTTTATAAAGTTATTTTAAGTGGTTCTTTTATTAAAGTGACTTTTTAATAAAGTGTACCTTCTAATTTTAAAGTGACTTTATTTTCATAAAACACTTATGTAATAAAGTGAAATCAATTTAATATTTCAAGTGATTCATTTTGGAGGGAATGGATCATGACCCTTGATCTTGAAAAAGGCAAGATCTAATCTTGGCTTTTGGATTTAGGGTTGGGGAAGGTGAAAAGACACTTTGGAGGGAAAATGTCATTTTTAGATTATAAAAGAATGCATTGGGTAGTGTGCAAGACACACTGATAAGATGAGAGTTGTTGAGTTAGAGAGATTTTCTGAGTAACCTTGAGAGAGGACAGTGAGCAGCTTGAAAGGGCAATACAGTTTGTACAACAAGAAGAAGGACACAGTTTTAGACGTTGCCTTTGCAACGGAAACCAAGACATTTTATGGATATCTTCTTGTTGATGCTGGTGTGTACTATGTAGGTCGTACAACACATTGATGGACACATTTTTCGAGGTACAGATTTGGAGGAGGTCATATAGCTATACGAACTTGGGAACGTTTTCCAAGCCAATTTTTGGGACTGTTCTTTGTGGCTGTGAGGTATTTCCCTTGACTGAAAATGTGATATTTTGTTGTTGTTATGTACTTTCTTGAAGCTAAATAATAGATCTCTCTCTCTCTCTCTCTCTCTCTCTCTCTCTCTCTCGTTGGGTTTCCCCACATTGGGGTTTTCCCTGGCTTTTGCCTAAATTTATGAGTGTTATGGGTTGTTGTCCACTGCGTTATTTCCGTTGCATATTTTGCTTAGTAATGTATATTTTTTCTTATTGTAATTTCTGAATGTGGGCTTAAGGCATTTATGATGTTTATGAAGACAATTATCTCTAGGTTGCTAAGTGTATGACAGAATTTTCATTTGCTGATTTTTGTCATTAAAAATATACAACTTCTTCTGTCATTATGAGAGTTTGTCAGGGATTAGCAAACCATCATCCTGGACTTGTGAGTAACCATTCTAATACAATATCTCTATTATAGAAAGTTTTCACCATGCTTCTATTGTGCATTGGAGGCTCTACACCAAGTTGTTTGAATCCATACAAGATCTTCTTCCATCTGCATACAAGAGTCTCTTTTTGGTATACCTCAAAACCTTGAGGTTTCTCTACATATGCTTCTTGTTCAATTACTCTGTTGAGGAGAACATTCCTTACCTTCATCTGATGTAAACTCTAACCCATGGATATTGCAGAAGATATAATGGCTCATGTAGAGGTATTTCTGGTTTACTGGAACAAGCAAGCATCATAGTCTTCTCCCTCCATCTGCGAGAACCTCTAGTTCTAAATATCACAATGCTTCTATTCATAAGTTTTTCATACTTGTTCTTCATCACAACTTTTGTTTCTTCTTCTTTATTTCTTCTAGTGGGTTCAAACCAAACTGGTAGTCTTGTGATTCTTGATATAATGACTGGTTGTTCTTGCTTTTCTTTCTCTCTTGGAATCTTCATGTTCTTCCTCATGTTTTTGTTTAGCTCTTGGGTTCATGGAGTTTTATATAGATTCCATGCCCTGAATATTCTGACTTATTTCATCATAGGATCATGGATGTGGATGGAAAACCAGGGATATTTTAAGGCTTATTTTCGAAGAAGACTTCTTCTAAAGTCAAATTGAACATGTGTTGATTTTCATGGTTTCTACCATTGATGGGAACATGGATAGATACTCCATAATCTTCAATGGATCATATTATTTAGCATTATCTCCCTCCTAATCCTTGCTTCATGCACGAATGCATGCTCTTCTTTTGGAATTATATAATCAAATCCCTCCATCTAAGAGAGTCCATGCTTCTATCTGCATCCTAATTACCTTCTGCCAAGTGTCACAAGTCTTTTCCTTTTGATTGTTGACTTCTTTTAGTTTTTACTTATTCTAGGTTTATTTAATTTTGATTCTGATTTTGGCAGTTGTAATAGCTTCCACGGGAATTGTTACCAAGGATTGTCAATGTACTTCATCTTTCCATGTGTATTGCTTGCCTTAGAGTCATCATGATATCAATCCTTATCTTTTTATTCTTCCATAGGTATTGTTTCTTTTTTATCATCTTATATTCTAAGAAATAGATATGCAAGATATATACAGAAACTATGTAAACATGGTATGTACAAGAACTATGAAGAATATTGTTACCTTGTCTTAGAAGAAGAAGTATGTTTTATCCTGCTTGGCCTTCTTTGAGGGTTTCCTTTCTTCAACAAATGATGCTTCGTGTGTCTCCTTCCTTTTCTTTAACTCGGGACAATGATTCTTGTAATGACCATATTTTTGACATTTGAAGCATTGTATTTTTGACATATCTTTCTCTTGATTTGATTTCTTCCTGGACCAAACTTCCTTTTATTCCTGAAATTCTCTAACCTTGTTGTGAAGGCTTGATCATCGTATTCCTTTTGGGGTTTCTCTTTTGCACTAATCCTTGATTCTTCTTGTGCACAACAAGTCCAAAGTTATTCAAATGTAGGATAMTCCTTCGTTGTGTTCATGCTTGCGAAAAATGCMTCCCATGTCTTGGGAAGACCATTGAGTACTATAYTTACCAGTTCCTTCTCTGAAATGATCTCTTCAATATCTTGTAGTTKATCTCTTAACTGAGAAATCCTCACAAAGCATGATGTTATGTTGTCATCATCATTCATTTTCATGTCATGGAGCTCATTATTCAGACTCATTACTTGTCCAATGTTTCTGACTGAGAAGAGGTTTGTTAGGTCAACATACATCTTCTTAGATGAGTCAAGATGGGAGATGTAGGGTATCAAGTGGTATTTTATAGAATCCACTATGATACTCATGGAATTGATGTCATTATATTTGAACGTCTCCATAACTGCAATGTTCTGAGGTTCCTTCTCTTTTCCTTCTTCGAACTGTGGTTCCATGATCTTTCCTTTCATGATGTCCAACACTTTATTCTTGGCAAGGATGAGGTCAATCCTTGTTTTCCACGCTCTAAAATTAGAATCCCCTTCTAACTTGTTTTCTGACTTCATAGAGTAAGTCATAACTGCTTTGACTTGGTCAAACTTTGACTTTGACCAAAAACTTAAACTTGACATCTTGGCTTGTTGAGAGTACCAGGAGATGCGCTAGGCTAGGGTGCATTAGGATATCTAGAAATTAGGTCAATCTCTTCACTTAAGGTGTCTTAACAAGAGGGTAAGGGTTTCATTGCTGCCGCAAAAACTGGCTACAACTACAACTGTAACTGAGCAAATCCTCCCAATATTTATTCCAGTGGTTAGAATATATGAAGATAGTGTGGGCCCATAACCTGTTAGAAAATAATGGATGTGCTTGTTTAACCATAGAAAATATAGAAATATTGTCACCCAACCATAGGCCGAAGCCACCCCCGAACACCTTAACATTGACAGAGAGTGATTCTGGAAGCAAACCAATAGCCAACCAAGGAAAGTGAATAAAGATAACCAAGACTAATACGAAATTCCAACCATAAACAACAAAAAATCAAAGCCTAAACTAGGAAACCAGATTGCGACAGTTGCTCCCCAGACTTGCGCACTAGCCCAGTTCCTGCAGTGTGCACTTCTTCCCAGCTGCAATTTTGAGAAGTGTTTAGAAAATGAGGTCTTGCTACTTGTATTTATACTTTTTCCTGAGTTGTTTGGGTTGAATTCTCATTTTGGAGACTAAATACTTAATATTAATTATTTCCTTGAGTCGACTTGTCTTCTATGGTTATGTTCAACACTTTAGGGTTGCTTCTCGCTTCCCAAAATATTCTATTCTCGTCAGGGCTACACGTGGAGGTAAATACCTCCCACAGCTACCATAATATCATCATACCTTCCTACACATGACCATATTGTATATATCTTCACCAAATTAACTTCGTGAAGAATGGATCCCTACTTGAGAGGGAGTGTTGATGACTCTAGCCAAGACAAAATTCAAAATACATCCTTGTGAGAATTGGCATGATAAAAAATGCCTCCCTAGCTGAGAGGGAGTGTTGATGAATGCATCTATATGAGACATTCTCCATCTTACAAACCTATGAGGTGTGGATCATTTCAACTATGTAAGTCTTTCTCTCAACTTACAAACCTGAGAGAAAGACCCCAAGAAGGGTACGTGGTTCCTGCCTGAGACAGAGCTAGAAACGTAGAGATGAACTCCTCCATTCATAGAGTGAGAAGAACTCCAAATGATTATCCAGTGGGAAAGGCAATTTGATGAGTTGGAAGTGCATGTGGATGAGCACAAGGTGAATGTGTGAAATCCCAAAGTGTTGGGTGCATCGTCATGTGAACATAAATGAAGAGGATGTGTTAGCCTCCTATGAGAAGCAAAGTTGACGAGAAAACTCCATATTATTCTTCTGTGTGAGGCAGTGGGAAATAATATCTGTAGATTGGATGTGCCTGTGGATGAGCATAGGTGAATGTGTGTAGATTTGGTTTTGTTGTTTAATGTAGTGAGCCAGAGCTATGACATCCCTATGGATGTGCCCCTAGTGGATGAGTACTAGTGGGTGTATCATATCCTTTGCTATATGTTGTTCAAGAGTCAGACCTTCCTGTAACCCTAATTGTTATGTAAAGGGTACAGGTCGGCCCCACCTTAATGTGATTAATAATAAATGGAAAAGATAATTAATATGGTTAATAATAATAATAATAATAATTATTATTATTATTATATTACTTAGTGAGGTCGACCCTATTGAGCCAATAAACACTTCGGTTGATAGGACAAGTCTAATATAAGTAAAGGGAAATTCCCCATTGTGGAATCATATCTTTCATGTGAGTTTGGAAATTTCAACAAGTACAATTACTTTGGAAAAGTGCACACCTCTCTTGGGCACTAGTCTTCTAGGGTTTGAGCACCCTCTTGTGTTCTAGGTCTTTCCTGGTGGTGAAGGTATTTCTCTTGAAGAATATAGCAAAAGATTTGGTTGGGTTTTCTTCCCTTGTTGAGAAAGGTTTCCCAGGATACTTCTTGTGTTCTTGTGCATGGTGTTTCTTCTTGTGATCTTGGTTGCTGCAACATTATTGTTTATGGTTAAGTGAAATGCTAAAAATGGAATGAACTTCATGCTTAACCTAGCTTATGAAAAATAAAAAAAACTAGGTCACTATAGGGAAGCAATCCCAATGACCCTAGGAGAAAAGAGAAGGATGAAGGGAAGTGTAAGGAGAATTCCCCCGAAAGGTCAAGTGATGGAGGAATAGATTGGTTGAAAATGGTAATTCAAGAGAGGTAAATGGATACGAAGTGAAGAGATAGTTGTCGGTGCGCACCTGTTCCTACCCAAAACATAAGAAAAAACACCTCATAATGTTATATGTTAGTGTGGATCAACAATTTAAGATTGTTTTCCCTAATTTGTAGCAGTGGATGACAGTTTATATCAGCAAATAAAGCATCCCAATCAACATATAAATCATAAGATCAATTGGCAATATCATCAATGAATTTAGTAATCAATTATGAATTGAGTGTAGAACTTTAAGACCGAATAAAACAAGTTGTTCTAAAATTATTTTCTGCAGTAAATTATTAATATTATGGATGTAGGAAACAATGACATGAAGAATCAAAATCAACCATAGAAAAGTCCCCAAAACTAGCCTAAAAAGTGCACCCTAGTTAGTGGAATTAGTGGCTGAAAATTGGAGGAACGTTAGGGGCTAGTTAGTGAGATATTAACACTGAGGGTTAGTGATTTTCTGTATCCTAATGGATGTAGGAAAAACATTTGTACAACAATGAGAAATCATGGAATAAATGGGATGCCCTTAGGGAGGAAAAATATCCAAGGCACCAAGATCACTATCCAAAAGAGAAATCTTGTAAAGGTTGAAATTTCATGTTTGTCGAGGAAAATGTTTTATATCTCCAATGCAACTTGAAATTGATTAGTGCCTTAAACTATTGGGAAATGGGGTTAAAGAGATGAAGAATATTAGATAATACCTTGGAGGTGTACGCCCTTGTTGTTCCCAAGTATAGCTAGACTCCTTAGGGTCATTCCAAGAGGGTATACGCCCTTGTATTTCTCTTGGAAAAAACACATTGAAAAACAATAAACCTTACAAAAGTTAAGCTTAGATAAAATATTTGAATTACAAATTCCCTAGGGGTGTACGCCCTTGTAATTCCCAGGGTTTTTCAAACCAAAACAAGAATACCTTGGAAGGTGTACGCCCTTGTAATTCTCCAAGGTAAATTATGCATAATAATATCCTTCAAAATAAGCAATTGAAAATACCTTGGGGGGGGGTGTATGACATTATAATTCTCCCAAGGGTTTGACAAGTGACAAATGATAGAATTTAAAGAAAGATAAATAGACAATAAATGCATTTCTCTTACAAAATTCATAAATATCATTGAACAAACCCTTATCTCCAAGATTTAGAACATCCACATGCAAGAGAAAGAGATTCCAAGCCTAGCGCATCACGTTTTCACCAATAGATAAGAAAAACCAAGACAAGTACAAAGAGAGAGAGAAAGAGAGAGAGAGAGAATTCTCATAGCTAGAGAAAATTTTAGTCCAATAGCCTCTCACAATGGAGAGTTATGTTAAAATGAGATCCTATGATCTCTTATTTATACAAAATGTCACCAAGGTGGCTTGTCCACAAATTAAGGGGTAAACCACAATATTAGGGGTCAATAGCCCTAATCTTTCCCCCTTAAAAAATTGATATTAAAAAATTCATTGAAAATTTCACTTTTGCACAAATAAAACCCTAACTTACATGGATGTCACCCCTTTAGGGAACGTTTTGGCACTAGGAGAAGTTCATTGGTGATGTAGGAGGGAAGTAAGGCTTCCCAAATACACATGTCAAGCATCCAAATGTCATCCTTCATGGTCAAAGCCTCAACCACCTCAAAATTTCCAAGTGCCAATGCATATCATCTCATCACCATGCCCTAGCCCCCCAAACATGATGTCAATATCAAAAAGAGGATGTTTTTCCTCTCCTGGGAAAATCGTTTGGCAAGTGAGGGTTAGGCTATGTCGTCCAAGTCATCATCAAGGCCTTCAAATTTTGATTTTTCTCATCCAACATGTGGGCTTGTAGCCCCATGGAAGCCCAAGCTAGGCTTGTTCTCCCAAAAATGTCCACAAACTAGGTCCTACAAAGACAAATGAGAAGGCCCTCCAAGGATCTCAAGTCATAACATCATGATAAGTGAATCCAATCAATAACTAATCCATCTAATCATGTGCATCAAATATCACTATATCAAACAATTAATTTCTCAAAGACACTATGCGACTTGTCAAGCTTTGAATATGGGAGGGTTGACAAGGTGTCCTATTGGTTAGATCTTTCCCTAGGTCAAGGAGAGTTTCCCAGAGATCCCTCTATAAGCCATGTAAAGTGGATGAAGTGGTTTGGGTCAAGACTTAATGGGCATAGGGCTCATGACATACAAGGAGTCGTAGTGTCTCATTTATGGGCGCCTTTGTAGAGGGTGTGTAGTACCTTCATCCGGAATGCACTTTTTCCAAGCCCACCAATTGCCTTTTATCTTTCTTTCTCTATTTTTTTCAGTATAGCATAAGGAGAGGTTGAAGGTTACTGGCCTAGCATGGTGATCATATGATGGAAATGTTACCCACAAACACCTAATGAAAATGAGAAGGTTGTCTCGTGTTGAGAACCCTTTTCTCTCAGCCATGCAACTGAGAGCCATTACCCTGGTTTGGTGACTAGATGATGGAAATGTCATACCACTAGATATCCATGGACATGATAGGTCGGATCATGATGAGACCTCCTATCCTTTAACTAACCTTTTAAGCATTATTTATTATATTTTGGGTCCCCTTTACTCAAATATAAGTGTTTCATTTCTTTTTTGGGTGATCCCTGGTCGAAACATCTGGAATGTTTATATAAGGATTTTATATTTTACCCAACATCAAGCCATCTGGGTCTTCAACCCCTCTTCTCATAGAATGAGGGACAACCCCTTCTTGGTTCAATACACCCTAAAATCCCAAGAGATAAGGAAATGGAGGGGAATAATGATGGAAAGTGGTAAGTATGTTCGAGAATGGTACAGTGGCTCATTAAGGCAGTTCCTAGTAAAAAACCCATCCCCAAGGAAAATGACCTAATAGGGCACAGTGTCAACCACCAAGGTGAAGCAGGGAAAAAGGGATAATTTCCAAGCATATATCATGAAATCTAGAGAAATCTAAGAGACAACATAATCAAATGGATTAAATATTGAAATTATGCTCACCATAATATTGAATTGTACCTCATGGAGCAAGGCCCACTGCCTTTCGGAAGCCAACTGGTGTGGTGGATTCCATATGAAAACCTGTGACTATCTGTGGTGGTGAGTGGGATTTCCATCTGTACAAAGGGTACTACTGGTCATGTAGTTTCTTGACACTCCATATCTACAACCTGAGGGCCTTGAGACATAATGTCCTTAGTTATCCACAAAATGGGGATAACATCTGGCTCCTACTTGGGGACATGTGCTCGTCGTAGAGTGCATGAAAACTGCAACATCTCCTGGTAGAGTTGTTCTTGCAAGGAAATATCAAACTACTTACCTGGGGCCTTGGGGCCCTGAAGATCATGTGTTGGACGATGTCAGGTGAAGTTGTACAACCTGTGAAACCAATTGAACATCAGACAAAGACATTTCCCCCTATGCTTAACCATGTGAAACAACAAAGATAAGTCCAGCACATAGTAATTATGAGAATAAATAGACATATAATCAATCATGAAATAAAACTCATGGAGATGGGTGGGAAGGAGGAAATTTTGCTGAAAAGAGAAACCACAATTTTGATCATCTTGGAACTCCCACCTACAAGCATATCCATAAGCACGATCTATCCATCTATGGAGTGGACTAGATGATGGCTCATATTCATCCTCACTTAGAAGATCATTGCTCCCTGAAGGCTGAGAACAAACAAGATATCCAAATAAAACCCTATAATTTCCCAAACAAGAGGAAACGTGGTAAGGAAGAACCTTAGATAAAACTCCTCCGTTGGACTCAGGAAATGTATCTTCTTTGTCTGCAAATACCTGCCCAAAGTCTCAACATGAAAGTACTTTGTTTGGTAGTATGGACCTTATATTTCTTTGGGCGGGCCACGACCTACTGTCTATCAAAATATGAGTATGGTGGTTGAAAATCATCCTGAAAATGCTGCGTCAGGTCATCATCGAAAGGATAGAACACATATGTAACCATATCATCGAGTTGGCACATATATTGATCATCTAGATGTGAAAGGAAATCTTATGAAGAAATTATTTCTGTATCCTTTATCTGAGATGTGCCTTCAATGTCGTAGATAGGATCTACATAAAAAATGAAACAACCCAAATCTCATCTGCATCTGCCAATTTGTATGAAATCATCAATGTGATCATCAACTCTATCTGGGGGTTGTTCCATGATTTAATCTGCATCATAGAAGTTGATTACTTCTTCACAAGAATGGATAACTTCATCTTCATCATATGTCTCATCCATATCTTCTTCATCAAGATCTTCTTGGAATCTTTCTTCATAAGCATGCTCTTCAAGCACATGTTCATTTGTGAGGGCTTGGTCTTGTTGAGATTTGGGTACCTTGGAAAGTGGTCCCCATGTGCTTATGAGTCTCTAAGAACAAAGGGGGAAGACTATTACCCTTGTACTTTACTTTATGATTCTAATTTCACTTTGNAAGGAAAGTGGGTTTCCTTAGTGAGATTTTTGGATGAGATCTCACCCATTGATTAGACTTGGCTAGATCTAATCTAGGCCATTGATCTTTTAGGGTTGGCTCAAGGAGGGTAAAGAGAGGGTAAAGTGAGTTTTGGAGACTCATTCTTCACTTGTGAGTTTTCGAGAAGAGAAGAGGGGCACATTTCTTGAGGAGAAGGAGGGTGTACTTCATGAGGGTTTGAGATAAACCCTTGAGAGATTGAGGAGAGGCTCTTGGTTGCTTGGAGCTTGCATGGAGAGTATTTCCATGTAGTCTTAGCCTTCATTCTTGAGAGGGAACATATTACATGGAGGAGGGGTGCATCTAGGAGAGGAGGGCACCTTTATTATCCTTCATTTGCTCATCAGGAGAGGAGGACTTGTCACCTTGAGATGAGGTATGATGCATAGGAAGAGGAGAGATAGGGTGCTTGCTTTTGTGGAAAGAGACATTTAGTTTCTGGCTCAGTTTATTTATGGTGATCATTTCTGCTAGGAGGAGGGTGCACCTCTGGAGTGTTGAAATAATATAACTGCAAAGAGTATTCTTATTATTATTGATATATTATTCATAGGATCAATCCCCATTGTGGATTGATCATGTCGGTTATTGTAATAGGACCAAATCCCCTTTTGTGGATTGGTCAAAAGACAATTGTAATAGGCAGAATAAGAAGTCGCCCCCAACAGATATTAAATAAGCCCAGAAATATAATAAAGGTGGGTTTACCCACCCATTTTGAGAAGTCATCCCTGCCAGTGAAGAGACACTTCACACGTGCCAGACTTGTATAAATAAAGGAGGCTAGTGCCTCACTTAGACACAACTCACTTGCTCATTTTGAGAGACAAGTTTAGATCTGCTACCGAAGAAGAAGGAGAGAGAGAGTGGCGCATATCTGGGAGAGGAATTTTTGCATTATCTTAATAGATCTCTTGGCATTGTATTGGCTATCTATATTAAGGAAGTTTTGTTGGGTTTTCTTCCCCTAGAGGGTTTCCCAGGATAAATGTTGTGTCTCTTGTGATTGTGTATTTNTGAAATGCAAACATCTATAATAATGGCTTAAACATTAACATGGTATCAGAGCCAAGCTAAAGGAAGCATCTTTCACAAGTGAAAAACGTCACTGTTACCGTACATGAAAATTAGGTCTTTTTGATGGTGAAGCTTTTCATCCCCAAAACCACCTAGAAAAGTGTGCCCTCCCCCAAGGATCATTTTGGCACCTTCAGCGGCTAGATCTCCTGGAAAGTGAAACCCTAGTTTTCACAAAGTACCAAAAAACCACAGTACTATAAGTACTAGAAGTACCAGAGTACCAAAAGTACCAGAAAACCAGAAGCACCAGTCTAGAAATCCACAGATCAAGTTTGAGAGGGTAAAAGTTGGATTTTCAGAAATCTAACTACACCAGCTAACTTGCCTTAGCTCAGCGCATCTATCCCTTGGATCAAAATTTCAAAATTCGAAGTTTGAAAAATTAGGGTTTCCTCATAAAAACCCTAAGTTGCAGTTGCAGTTGCAGTACTAGTTGCGTTTGCAGTCGTACTACCGGTTACAGTCACCCTTGAAGTTTTTAAAGAGTTGGTAATGATTATCACTGTTGCCAAATGGTTCCACCACCTGCAAATGCTATCAGAGGTATGTACTCACATATGTTTAAATGATTAAACTTTAAAAAGTATCTGTAGGAGAAGGGATCTCTTGCCATAGATCTAGAAGGATCTCAAGATACAACACATTCAGAGGAATGATGCAACCCAGGTGTGATTATTCTGATATGCATCTATTTGTCATGACATTATTTTGATCAATGTTGCATGTTGAAGCTATGATCAAATTATTAGAAGGATTAAAAGTTCATCATAGAGATTATCCTCTAACCTAAACTTCTGTCAAGATAGCGTATTGTCTCAGTACAGAAGACAGGTTGAAGAAAGCACTAGTCACTTGAGTGAAGGAGACCTAGTAGAAAAGCAAGCACTCATTCTTGAGGACAAGGCTCCAGGTTTGATTAATCAATATTAATAAGATTCAAAGGTACACATGACAAGTTGATGACTATAGTTGAGATAGCAGTCGTCATAAAGTATTATACTTGAGAGCATGTGAGCATATAGAGGCAAATGCTTTTCCTGATACAACTAACACCTCCTCTAGGAGAAACCTCGTGTGTTAGTTTTAGGTTTCCATGGAGGAATGCTTGGTCACAACACTATGAGAGTGTTGACCTCATTTCGTATTATATTCCTTACCTTTAATCTTTGCTTTAGATAAATTATAAGTGATAGCTCTAAAGGAGCTACTGTTAAGCCCTAATATTGGCTCATTACCCCTTAATTGGGGCATATTATATTAGTAATTTTATTTTATTTATGTAGGCTTTAGGCCATTAGTTGTAATTATACCTCCTAGTCTCCTAT
>JZKD02S1674219.1:388175-449211 GCA_000966675.3 Picea glauca | reverse complement strand
TAAATTTATGCATGTTTAAAAGTGTAGATCAACATTTCAAAGTTTGAGATCTAGAGGTAGTTTTATGTGTTTTAAGTTATATTGCATGTGATATTGAGATAAGAAAACACTTGCAAGGGAACCTTAAAAGAGCACTTAACTTGTAAAACATTGAGCAGAAAGTGGGATGATTGTTTGATGTCCTAAAACAACAAAAGAAGACAACCATATAGTTGAAACTTAAAGCCATAATAAGGTCAAGGACAGACCTTAGATGGCAGCCTCATAGGACCTCATATATTTCTACATGGTATCAGAGCCAAAGGCGGCTTAGACTTGCTAATTTTGGAGCCCTTTTGTGGGCAGTTTGGAGAAGTTTTATATCAAATTTGTTGGTTTTTTTGGACATCAAGTTTACAGTCCAAAATAGTGGGTAAAATTCAGATTTGAAGGTGCCTCTCATTTATTTTTAGTTGCACAGCTCAAGGAAGATTTTGGATAGCTAGTTTACAGTGTTGGTGGAAAGTTGTGGGCACATTTGTTGGGCTGATTTTTGACACTTATAGACAACCTCTTTTCACACCTATGCTGATAGGAGTGAGGTTGTAGAGACAACCTCTTTTCACACCTACTGATTAGGATTGAGGTCGTGGATTCACTTGCCTCTTTTCACACCTGTGTTGATAGGAGTGAAGTGACGTTCCTTTGCATTGGGAGCATCAGAGTGAGCACAGTTGGTATACATGTCGGTATCTCAGATGCATGTGGAGGAAAAGCTAATCGTGGCTAGAAATTGGTCACCTTGGAAGGCAAGGATGGTCTTTCTCTTAGAGGACCTCGAGCTATGGGACATAGTCGAGGCAGTTGTTCCTCCTATTCCTGTCACTACACCCGTCTTGGTGGCAGAGTTCAAGAAGATGAACAACAAGGCAAAGAGGATCATTTGTGATGCTGTGAGAGATCACATTATTCTCCACTTGACTAGGAATACTTATGCATACGATATGTGGGCATCTCTGTGCAAGTTGTACAAGAGCTCTAATGAGAACCAGAAGATGGTTCTTCATGACTAACTTAGGCACATTCACATTCTCAAGGATGAGATAGTTACTTCATTCCTTGGCAGATACACTCAGATCAGAGATGAGTTTGCAACCATCGGATATGTTGTGAACCTTAACTCTTTGGTGAGGCAATCTATGAATAGATTCACCAAACCATGGAGTCCATTTGTACGGGGCATTGTTGCCAGGGAGGTTATGCCTACATGGGAGAGGAAGTGGGATGACTTCATCCAAGAGGATATTAGGCTTGGAGCCGAGGCTTCTGGATAGCAACAGCAGTAGTAGTCAGTCAATTTTGGGTGTTTAGGACCTTTCCCTTTGGACAAAGGGTAAGAAGAATACCGGTCGTGGAGGTCAGTAGGGTCCCAATTTTGGGACCCCAACATAGGGAGGAGAGAGCAGTAGTAGCAGTGGGCAGAGGAGAGACATGAGCACAGTGAGATGCTTTGCTTGTGGAGAGATGGGTCACTATGCAAGACAATGTCCCAAGAAGAAGAAGAAGCAGCAAAATGTGTTAGGAGTGACAACAGAGGAGATAGAGTTCAGTGATCAGTTTTCCAGAGAGTGTGCATTCGTGACTACCTTATCTACTATTACACCATCCAACACTAGATGGGGAGACATAGTTGATGAGGACTGACTGACATACAACAGTGATTTAGAGGGAGATGAGACTCAGTGTCCCTGGACATATTCAGAGTGGGTGACTAGTCCACCCAGTATAGCTATAGTTTTAGAGCAGTCAAGTAGACAAAGAGTTGGTGCTATAGCTTCAATGCATCAAAGGTTGATGAGGAGGAGCAGTAGGGCACCACAGAGGCTTGAGCCTCACATAGCTTCTGAGATGAGTAGATCAGGTTCTGGATCCACTTTAGGTGGAGTTGACTTGGTGAGAGGCCAAGTTCATGACTCTTGGTGAGAGACCAAGAGGGGGAGACTCTTGGTGATATGCCAAGAGTAGAGTGACTTTTGGTAAGAGGCCAAGAGTAGGATGAAATCCTTGGTGGGAGACCAAGGTGGAGATCTTCGGTGTGATGTTGAGATCTAGATGATCTTGGATAGATGGAGATTCAGTGCCATTTATAGATCATACAAATTGACTAGATATGTGACAGAGTCCACTTTCAGTGATCAAGGTACATCCATACTCACCGAGCATATGCCAGGAGGCAACCATGTCCACTGCAGGGATGATATTGGTGGTGATGAGCACTTTCCTTAGTAAGAGGGAGTGTTGATATTTGGGTACCTTGGAAAGTGGTCCCCATGTGCTTATGAGTCTCTAAGCACAAAGGGGGAAGAATATTACCCTTGTACTTTAATTTATGATTCTAATTTCACATTGACTTAGGAGATTTAAGTCAAAAGTGAAATATGTCACTTAATTCATAAAGTGACAATTAATTCACAATGTGGGTGAATTAAAGACATAAAGAAACTAAGGAAAGTGGGTTTCCTTAGTGATATTTTTGGATGAGATCTCACCTATTGATTAGACTTGGATAGATCTAATCTAGGCCATTGATCTTTTAGGGTTGGATCAAGGAGGCTAAAGAGAGGGTAAAGTGAGTTTTGGAGACTCATTCTTCACTTGTGAGTTTTGGAGAAGAGAAAAGGGGCACATTTCTTGAGGAGAAGGAGGGCGCACTTCATGAGGGTTTGAGAGAAACCCTTGAGAACTTGAGGAGAGGCTCTTGGTTTCTTGGATCTTGCATGGAGAGTATTTCCATGGATTCTTAGCCTTCATTCTTGTGAGGGATCATATTACATGGAGGAGGGGTGCATCTAGGAGAAGTGGGCGCATTTATTATCCTTCATTTGTTCATCAGGAGAGGATGACTTGTCACCTTGAGATGAGGTATGATGCATAGGGAGAGGAGAGTTAGGGTGCTTTCTTCTGTGGAGAGAGACATTCAGTTTATGGCTTATTTTATTTATGGTGATCATTTCTGCTAGGAGGAGGGTGCACTTGTGGAGAAGGATGGAAGCTACCTGGTAGCAGATCTGCTTGGAGGATTCGAGCTCTGAAAGTTTTAGTGGAGAGGCAGCACAAGAGAGGACATTCCTATGGATGTATTTCTTCATTGGGTTACAGATGATCTAGAAATATTTCGTTCAATGCAGAGGGAAACAAAGGGAGAGGGTGCACTTGAGTTTGGGCACTTCTTTCTCTGGTTCTTGTGGCAAGGCTCGTGAGGAGATTTCTATGCATATAGGTTCCATTGTATTGTATTAATTTTTGTATCTCTTGCTTTGATCATCATTATATAGACATACATCCCAAACTGGTTTTCCCCGGGGGGGTTTATCCAGAGTCATGTTGACCAAAAATACCTGTGTTAAATTTATGCATGTTTAGAAGTGTAGATCAACATTTTAAAGTTCAAGATCTAGAGGTAGTGTTATTTGTTTTAAGGTACATTGCATGTGCTAACATTGAGATAAGAAAACACTTGCAAGGGAACCTTAAAAGAGTACTTAACCTATAAAACATTGAGAAGAAAGTGGGATGATTGCTTCCTATCCTAAAAAAGCAAAAGAAGACAGCCATAAAGTTGAAACTTAGAGCCATACTAAGGTCAAGGACAAAACTTAGATGGAAGCCTCATAAGACCTCATATATTTCTACAGGTCTTTGGTAGATTCATGCAAGAACTCTTTTACTTGGTTCATCATCTCTTCAACGAGTTTATTAGCACCTTTTTCCCTTTCCATTTGCAAAATTTCCTTCCATGAGGGTGTTGATATTATGGTAGTTGCGGGAGGTATTTACCTCCACATGTAAGCCTGACGAGAATAGAATATTCCAGGAAGCAAGAAGAAACCCTAATTAATTGGTTAATAATCCTAGAAGACAAGTCGGCTTAAGAGAATGACTTGTATTAGGTTATTAGCCTCCAAGAGAAGAATTCAGCTAAAGGAATTGTTATATACTAAAGAATTAGTACCCAGAATGAGAAGTCGGCCTAGGCAGTTTTCTATAAATACTATAAATACAGGAGGCCAGTCTTCATTCTGGCAAGTATTCTCATAACTGTAGAAGCAACACTTGTGCACACTGCAATTGGCCAGTTTGTGCACAAGTTTGGAGGAGAGTTGTTGTTGCAGCTACTGGAAGTAGAAGATTTTGGTTTTGGCTTGGACTTTATCTTAGTTATGGTTTGGACTCTCTGATCAACTATTGTTACTCTTTCTTGGTGCGCTATCCTTGGAGAAAGATGCACCACCTTTGTTTGGCTATCTAGCCTAGGGTGTGCTTCCAGAATGATTCTCTGTCAAGGTTAAGGTGCTCGGGGGTGTCTTGGCTTCGTTCTATGGTTGGGTGACAATAGTAATATTGTCTATGGTTAAATGAGCACATCCATTATATTCTAATAGGTTATGGGCCCACACCTCCTTCATTCAGTCTAACCACTGGAAGGGAGAATAGCCATAAGGATACTAAGCTCATTTAAGAATTGTCGCTAGGGTTTATAGTAGAAGCAGTTACTAAATCACTGTCGCTAAGGTTACTAGCAGGTGCAGTTGCAAAAACATTAACCCTCTCGTTGAGGCACCTTAAGTGAAGGGATTGACCTATTTTCTAGATATACTAGTGTGCCCTAGCCTACCACATCTCCTGGCACTCTCAGAAAGCTAAGACGTCAAGTTTGATTTTTTGGTCAAATCTAGGGCTGACCAAGTCAAAGGAGACATGACTTACTCTACGAAGTCAGAAAAAAAGTTAGAAGGGGATTCTAACTTCAGAGCATGGAAGAAAATGATTGATCTCATCCTTGCCAAGAATAAAGTGTTGGATATCGTGAAAGGAAAGATTGTGAAACCAGAGTTTGAAGAAGGAAAAGAGAAGGAACCGCAGAACGTTGCAATTATGGAGAAGTTCAAAGACAATGACATCAATTCCATGAGTATCATAGTGGATTCTATAAAATACCACTTGATACCCTACATCTCCCATCTTGATTCGTCTAAGAAGATGTACGATGCCCTAACAAACCTCTTCTTAGTCATAAACATTGGACAAGTAATGAGTCTGAAGAATGAGCTTTGTGACAGGAAGATGAATGATGATGACAACATAACATCATACTTTGTGGGAATATCTCAGTTAAGATATCAACTACAAGCCATTGAAGATATCATTTCAGAGAAGGAACTAGTAAATATAGTACTCAATGGTCTTCCCAATACATGGGATGCATTTTCCGCAAGCATGAACACAAGGAAGGAGTATCCTACATTTGAAGAACTTTGGACCTGTTGTGCACAAGAAGAATCAAGTATCAATGCAAAATAGAAACCCCAAAATAAATATGATGATCAAGCTTTCACAACAAGGTTCAAGAATTTTAGGAATAAAAGGAAGTTTGGCTCCAGGAAGAAATCAAATCAAGAGAAAGATATGTCAAAAATAAAATGCTTCAATTGTCGAAAATATGGTCACTACAAGAATAATTGTCCCGAGCTAAAGAAAAGTAAGGAAACACATGAAGCATCAGTTTCCAAACAAAGGGAACCCTCAAAGAAAGCTAAGCAGGACAAAACAAACTTCTTCTTCTAAGACAAGGTAACAATACTCTTCATATTTTTTGTACATACCATGTTTTCTGTACATATCTTACATATCTATTTCTTAGAAGATAATATGTTCAAAGAGAAACTATACCTATGGAAGAACAACAAGATAAGGATTGCTATCGCGATGAATACAAGTAAGGAAATACACATGAAAGGATGAATTACATCAACAACCCCTGGTAACAATTCATGTGGAAGCTATTACATAAGGAATAGCTGCAAGATAAGCTGAAATTGGAATCAAACTTGAAGAAACCTATAAGAATTAAAAACATAAAGTCAACAATCAATTGGAAAAGGACTTATGACACTTTGCAGAAGGCAATAAGGATGCAGATGGAAGCATGGGCTCTCTTAGTCGGAGGGAGTTTATTATAGAATTCCAAAAGAAGAGCATGCATAAAGCAAGGATTAGGAGGGAGATCATCCTAAATAATATGATCCATTGAATATGATGAAGTATATATCCATGGAAGCATCCATGAAAAGAAGCATGTGTTCAAGTGTGACTTTAGAAGAATTCTTCTTCGAAAAGAATCCTTAAGGTATCCTTGGTTGTCCATCCATGATCATATGATGAAAGAAAGAAGTTGGAATCTTCAGGGCATGGAATCTATATAAAAATCCATGGACCCAAGAGCTAAAGAGAAACATGAGGAAGAACATGAAGATTCCAAGAAAGAAATAAAAGCCAGAACAACCAGTCATTGTATCGAGAATCACAAGACTACAAGCCTGATATGAACTCACTAAAAGTAATCAAGCAGAGGAACTGAAAGTTGTGATAAATAACAATGTATGGAAGACTTATGAATGAAAGCATTGTGAGCTCTAGAACTAGAGTTTCTCCCAGATGGAGGGAGAAGACTATGATGATTGTTTGTTCCAGTAAACCAGACATACCTCTACAAGAGCCATTATATCGTCGCAATATCCATGGGTTGGAGTCTACATCAGATAAATGCAAAGACTGTTCTCCATAATAATTTAACAAAGAATGTATGTAGAGAAACCTCAAATATTTGAGGTATACCAAAAAAATACCCTTGTATGCAGATGAAAGAAGACAACTTGGTAAAGAACCTCCAGTGCACAGCAGAAGCATGGTGAATTTTTTTCTATAAACAGAGATATTTCATCAGACTGGTTACTCAGAAGCTCAGGATGATGGATTGCTAATCCATGACAAACTCTCATGATGGCAGTAGAAGTACCACTTGGATATGTTCCAGTTTGAACCTTGCCACGATGCTATGAGCCAGCAGGAAACAAAGATGAATCCAACAATGATATACTATATTGATCAGAGCTATATGAAGCCTTTGAAGAAAACCAGTGTTCCAGAAAGACCGAAGTACATCGATATCAATCATTACATTCTCCGTGATGAAGTCCAGAAAAGAGAAGTGGTTCTCCAATATATATCTCCACGAATGAGCAAAAAAGTAGATATTTTGGTAAAGCCTCTATCCAAGATGAAAGGGTTTGAGTACTCAAGCTGGAGCTCGTGGAGATGACTTCCTTATTGAAAAAGGAAGAAATGAATCCTAGGTTGGGAGGGAGCACTGATGTGTTATTGATTTATGGACAGTCATTTTTCATTTCGAAAAATGGTCCAAGATGAGCAGTTCCTTTCCAGTTCAGAAAGTGGTTTGAGATTTCTGACGGATAGGCATTTTCTAGTTCTGAAAATGATCCAGATCAAATGGTCATTTTCATAATGAA
This sequence comes from Picea glauca, assembly GCA_000966675.3. Lineage (NCBI taxonomy): Eukaryota > Viridiplantae > Streptophyta > Pinopsida > Pinales > Pinaceae > Picea > Picea glauca. Next base: position 441,865 of record JZKD02S1674219.1, on the reverse strand, counting down.
AATGGTTCGATGGATTGTTGATGTACCATAGACAATGATTCCCCTTATGGCTAACATGGGGAATGTTCTAGGACAGTCTCTCTTCTTGACGATCACTCTCTATAGTGGTCAAGAAGACTGGTCCGCCTCGTCAGACAATCATTCTTTCGAAGCTCACAATTGTGAGCAGTTTCAAAGAATAGTCTATTTTGGAGGTTGGTGTAGGATAGTAATTTCCTTAGGAAATGGTCCGGGCAGTCATTCCCTAGGGAAAATTCATTCTCCAAGTTGCACTTTGTTTAGTGTTGGAGGAATGGTCCAGATAGGTGAATGGTCCCGATTCAACAATCAGGGACAGGCATTCCCTAGGGTAGACTCATTATCTCCAGGTTGCACTTTTTTTAGTGTCGGAGGAATGGCCTAGATAGGTGAATGGTCCAGGCTCAAAAATCGAGATAGATGTTCTTCCTTTCTTGAGAAGAATAGTCCATATACCTCATTGTTGATGTTTTACCTTTTGAGGGAATATGCTCTTCTAGATCTCATAGATGTGAGTGGAAGAATGGCCCAAATGATTCATTTTATATCATAACAATGTTTTTCTATGCAGGTTGATATGATATGATATGATTGTTATGGAGACTGTATGTCTCTGGACAAGTAGATGCATGCTACTATGGTGGATGTGTTCCATTGATTGTGACTGTATATCACTGATCAAGTATCTGCGTGCTACTTGGTGTGATAGTGTACCACTGGATTGTAGTTGTTTACTGCTATGGATAGACACAATTTTGTTCTATTGAATGACATTGTTTTGATTTCCTTGAAGACTATCAGTAGTTTTGGAAATGATTTTCAGCTAGATGGATGATCAATGGAAAGAGATTCCCCAGATAGAAAATGGTCCAGGACATTTATTCTTCTAGGACATATGTCCGGATTAGAAGAATGGTTCTTGTGTCACTTTGTGGAGTGAGTGACTTATCCAACATCATGTCTAATTACTCAGATGGAGTATGGTTTCGAGAGATGATGCAGTTGATGACACTGATAGTGATGATGGTGCTCATGATCTAATCATGAGATAGTCTATATGACTATGTTGATGCTACCGAGTGAATGGTATGTTTGTGCTCAATACCATTACCTTCAATACCTCCCTAGCTAGGAGGGAGTGTTGATATTATGGTAGCTGCGGGAGGTATTTACCTCCACGTGTACACCTGATGATAATATAATATTCTGAGACGCAAGAAGAAACCCTAATTAATTGGTTAATAACCCTAGAAGACAAGTCGGCTCAAGAGAATGACTTGTATAATGTTATTAGCCTCCAAGAGAAGAAGTTGGCTAAAGGAAATGTTATATACTAAATAATTAGTACCCAGAATGAGAAATCGGCCCAGGCAGTCTACCAGAAATACTATAAATATAGGAGGTTAGTCTTCATTCTCGCAAGTATTCTCAGAACTGTAGAAGAAACACTTGTGCAGACTGTAGTTGGCCAGTTTGTGTGCAATTTTGGAGGAGAGTTGTTGTTGCAGCTGTTGCAACTAGCAAATTTTGGTTTTGGCTTGGACTATCTCTTGGTTATGGTTTGGACTCTCTAATCAACTATTGTTACTCTTGCTTGGTGCTCTATCATTGGAGAAAGATGCGCCACCTTTGTTTGTCTATCTAACCTAGGGTTTTCTTCCAAAATGATTCTTTGTCAAGGTTAAGGTGCTCGGGGGTGGCTTCAACCTATGGTTGGGTGAAAATAGTGATATTGTTTATGGTTAAACGAGCACATCCATTATATTCTAACAGAGGGATGGCGGGGTCTTGGTTGATTCCAAGGTGCCATAGTCCCATCGACTAGAAGAACACCTTAAAGGAGTTTCAGGGGAAATAAAGGCTTATAAAAGGATGAAAGGGGAGAGCATGGGGAAGTTAAGTTCATGAAATGTGGGTTCAAGAAAGGTGGATTTGCCAGACAAACTTTAAAGAAGGTTTGTCAAAGGAAATGGGTAGGTTCTTGGAGTGGAGTCACTAGGAAAGCTCAGGATGAAGTCTTTGGGAAAGTGACTTGCCAAAATTGTTGTTTAGGGCACAAAGAGGATTCAAAATCCTCCTCGGAAGTGGCACCAAAATGTTATAGTGCAAGTTTTAGGTTGGTCAAATCTCAACCAAACCACAAAAAAAGTGCTACAACTTGGGAATCATACACTCAATGTCACCTTGATGTAGGTCTCCCAGTTCAAGGGTGACTAGGTCACTCTAGGGAGGCGATCCTGGTGACCCTAGGGGGGAAGAGAAGGATGAAGGAAAGTATAAGGAGAATTCCCCGAAAGGTCAAGTGATGGAGGAATAGATTGGTTGAAAATGGTAAGTGAAGAGAGGTAAATGGATACCAAGTGAAGAGATAGTTGTCGGTGTGCACCTGTACCTACCCAAAACACAAGAAAAGACACCTCGCAATGTTATATGTTAGTGTGGATCAACAAGTTAATCTTGTTGTCCCTAATTTGCAGCAGTGGATGCCATTTTATATCAGAAAATAAAGCATCCAAATCAACATATAAAGAACAAGATCAATTGGAAATATCATTAATGAATTTAGTAATCATTTATGACTTGAGCATAACACTTTTAGACTGAATAAATAAAGTTGTAAAATTATTTTTTGCACTAAATTGTCATCCTTATGGATTTAGGAAACAATGACATGCAATAGAAAAATCAACCATATAAAATTCCCCAAAATTAGCCTAAAAAGTGCGCCCTAGTTAGCGAAATTAGTGGTTGAAAATTGGAGGAAAGTTAGGGGCTAGTTAGTGAGATATTAACACCTAGGGTTAGTAATTGTTTGCAGCCTAATGGTTGTAGGAAACAAATTAGTACAACAATGAGAAATCATGGAATAAAGGGGATGCCCTAAGGGAGGAAAAATCCCCAAGGCATCAAGATCACTATCCAAAAGAGAATGATTGTAAAGGTTGAAATTTCATGTTTGTCAAGACAAATGTTTTATATCTCCAATGCAACTTGAAATTGATTAGTGCCTTAAAATATTTGGCAATGGGGTCAAAGAGATGAAGAAGCTTAGATAAGACCTTGGGGGTGTATGCCCTTGTAGTTCCCAAGTATAGATAGACTCCTTAGGGTCATGCCAAGAGGGTATACGCCCTTGTATTTCTCTTGGAAAAAACATCTTGAACAACAATAGACCTTACAAAATTTAATCTTGGATAAAATATTTGACTTACAAATTCCCTAGGGGTGTACACTCTTTTAATTCCTAGGGTTTTTCAAACCAAAACAAGAATAACTTGGAGGGTGTACACCCTTGTAATTCTCTAAGGAAACTTGTGCATAATAATCTCCTTCAAAATAAGAAAATGAAAATACCTTGGGGAGGGTGTATTCCCTTATACTTCTCCCAAGGGTTTGACAAGTGACAAATTATAGAATTTAAAGAAAGATAACTATACAATAAATGCATATTTACCTTACCAAATTCATAAATAGAATTGAGAAAACCCTTATCTCCAAGATTTAGAACATCCACATGCAAGAGAAAAATATTCCATGCCTAGTGCATCACTTTTCCACCAATAGCCAAGAAAAACCAAGACAAGTGAAAATAGAGAGAGAGAGGGAGAGAGAGAATTCTCATAGCTAGTGAAAATTGCAATCCAATAGCCTCTCATAATGGAGAGTTATGTTAAAATGAGATCTTATAATCTCTTATTTATACAAAATGTCACCAAGGTGACTTGTCCAAAAATTAAGGGGTAAACCACAAGATTATGGGTCAACAACCCTAATATTTTCCCCTTAACAAAGTAATGTTAAACAATTAAACAATTAGAGTAATGGGAATAGGGATCATGACATAAAAGGGCTCATAGTGTCTCATTCATGGGTGCCTTTATAGAGGGTGTGTGGTACCTTCGTCCGCAATGAACTTTTTCCAACCCCATCAATTTCCTTTTATCTTTTTTTCTTTATTTTCTTTCAATATAGCATAAAGAGAGGTTGAAGGTGACTACCCTGGCATGATGACTAGATTATGGCAATGTCACCCACAAACACCTAATGGAAATGATAAGGATGGCTCGTGATGAGACCCCCTTTTTCTCAACCATGCAACTAAGAGCCATTACCCTGGTTTGGTGACTAGATGATGGAAATTTCAGACCACTAGATATCCATGGACGTGATAGGTCAGATTGTGATGATACATCCCATCCTTCAACTAATATTTTAAGCATTCTTTATTATTTTTTGGGTCCCCTTTACTCAAAGATAAGCATTTCATTTCTTTGTTGGGTGATCCCTGGGCAAAGCTTCTGGAAGGTTTATATAAGGCTTTTATCTTTTACCCAACATCAACCCCTCTGGGCCTTAACCCCTTCTTCCCATAGAATGAGGGACAACCCCTTCTTGGGTCAATACACCCTAAAATCCCAATAGATAAGGAAATGGAGTGGAATAATGATGGAAAGTGGTAAGTATGGTCGAGAGTGATACAATGACTCGTTAAGGGAGTTCCTAGTATCAAACCCATCCCCAAGGAAAACCACTTACTAGGACACAATGTCAACCACTAAGGTGAAGTAGGAAAAAAAACATAATGTCCAAGCATATATCATGAAATCTAGAGAAATATAAGATACAACATAATCAAATGGATTAAATATTGAAATTATGCTCACCATAATACTGACTTGTACCTCATGGAGCAAGGCCCATTTCCTTCCAGAAGACAACTGGTGTGGTGGATGCCATATGCAAACTTGTGACCATCTGTGGTGGTGAGTGGGATTTCCATTTGTGCAAAGGGTACTGCTAGTCATTTAGTCTCTTGGAACTCCATATCTGGAACCTGAGGGCCTCAAGATATAATCTCCTTAGTTATCCACAAAATGGGGATAACAGTACCAATAAAATCCTCTTGTGCAAAAGGCAAATCCTGAGGATCATATTCAATAACGTGAGGTGCTACATCATACTCATAATAATTTGGGAAATTTGGGTCAACCACATGATTCTTCACAACATGTTGACTATATAATATCTCAAATGTATCGTCTCCCATAGGGATATGTGCATGAGTAAGGTCCATACTGGAAAAAAAAAAAAAAAAAAAAAAAAAAAAACAAAAAACAAACCCATAGTGTAGTTGACCAACTTCTCGATAAGAGCATGCCCCAAGCATCTGGTACACCAATCACTATTATATTCATGGTGAGGCTCATATGAGGGAAGGCCTGAAGATGCACCTCTACATATTCTATGAGAGAATACACCTTTACCTTTCTTGAATCAATGCCGCAAACGTTTCCATAAGGATGGGTCATTTTCAAACCAAGTTGTTTCAAGACCTTTATAGACATCACATTTGTCGAGGCTCCATAATATATCATACAATTATCCAAATGAAAACCATTTATGCCCAAGGAAAGATAAAAGGGAGGAGACTCTTCTCCCTGGTTCCCATGATACATAGTGTTTAGGATCACTGGAGGATCTCCTGCTTCATCTTGTACCCTTAATGCCTTCAAAACATTCTTTGTTACATAAGGGATTTTGCACATTTCTACCATGGGTACTGACATATTCATCTTTCCCATCATTCTGAATACATCTATACTCAGATGAAGCTCTTCATATGATGGTGCAGGTTGTGGAAGCAAATCATGAACTGGTGGTGGAGGAGGTGGATGAACTTCCTTGGTAGTTGGAGGTGGTGGGGCTTGCACTTTCTTTCTCCTTGAGTATGTCAGGATTGTTGGGTGAAAATATTGTCATTTAATAAGTGCCCAATCATTTAATTGTCAACCCCGAGGAGTTTCTAGACTTATGAAGCACATGCACAATATATGCAGGATTGAAGCTAAATTAAACTAATTTAATGCTTGAAGTTGAAACACACGACTGGAATTAAATTGTTGAAACACACAACTGGAATTAAATTGCTTAAATTAAATCAACTTGGAAATGTGAAATTGCATAAAAGAAAAGTGACATGTGAAGAGAAACAAATGACAAGACAACATGTGTGAGCTCACATTAACAATAAAGTAATTTCAATCTATTACATCACAATGATCAAATCCACACTATGACAAGATAATGGAAATCATAAAGATTAATAAAAGAAAATACTATGAACCAAAGCTAAAGACCCCTTTCTCCAAGATTACAAAACCAAGACTAAAGATTACAAAAACATGAGTTTCTTTCCCTACTTGATACTTTTTAACCTCTCCCCAAATGGGGAGAGAGCCCTCTTATTTATACATGAGTGATTTGGAAAACAAAAGAATAGCAACTCATAATTACATATCCACTTTTCTCTCAACCACTTTCCCATTATTACAAAATACTTATCCTTTCAAATCCTCACAAATCCTCTCATGATTTTCCTCCTTAGAATTAACTTGAATAATTCTCTTCAAATCCTTGAAATGGTGGAGGCAATATTTGAGAATCTTTTTGAATAATCCTTTCAAATAAACCTACACATTACAAAGCTCATACAAACTTGAGATATTAATGAAAACATGTTATTTTTCTAATATTTAATCATAAATTCTCTTATAATACTTGAAATAAATAAATTAGAGAATAATAAGGTGAACCCATATGTATTCATGGAAATTGTATAATGAATGGTTAAATGAAATTATAGAATGTGAGGAATGGAGAAAGGAAAATATGATAAAAATGCCACATTTCTGAGACCCAAAATACCCCCCAACTGAACTTGTTGCATGTCATCATGCAATCTTTCATGGATTGAAAACTTTTGTCTTCTTAATGTTTGGCTTTGCATGATTATGTTTCCTAACAATGAATCATTCCAGGATGTGAAGTACATGAGTAAAAACTAATATTTTTGATGGTTGGTCCTTGTGTGCCAACCATGAATATGAAAAAAAGTTGGTTCAACATTCATTTCATTTTTTTGCTGTAATAATATTTTAAGCATACATGCACTAGAAATGATAAGTCATCAATGTGCATAAGAAATCCTTTTCTTCATATTTGTGAAGCATGCCAATACATATCAATGTATTTGAATTAAGTGCAACAAAGTGTAGTTTGGAAGAGACATGTTGGTCAACAATGTATGAAGTGATGAATATGTAAATGGAATCTAATGGTAATGAATATCCTTCTAGTTGTAGCCAGAGAATTGGGGAGTTGGAGCTTCCCTCGGGTTGTAGCCTGAGAAACTAGGGGGTTGGAGCCTCCTTCCATTTGCAGCTGGAAACAAAGGAAGTTAGTGCTTCCAATGAATGTAATTCTTCAAGACATATAAAAAAAACATTATGTGGTTTTCTCCCGCTTTGGGTTTCCACGTAAAACACTGGTGTATTGTGTATGTGTATGATTGTTCATTTGTTCATTGCTCATTATTGGATGATAATTCTACATTGATATAACACTTGGATTATTTGGTTTAAAAAGGATTATAATTGCTCTATTATTGATTCACCCCCCCTCTCAGTAATCTAACAATTCATCACCTTGGCCGCGAAGTAAATTGTGGTGTTCTCTGTCTTTACACCGTTGGTCTCGGAGGCTTTCACCATAGAGAAGAGTCGACTCTGCTCTCCCTGTGTTGGCCCAGAGAAAACCCTTAACCCCTCCATTCTAAGGGTTGATAGAGAATATTGTTGGTCCTGTCAAGTTTTCTATTGGTTAAGGTTAATTGATATGTATTGTCGACAAAATTGAGTACAGGCTCGCCCAATTGGTTATGTGACATTCGTGTTGGTTTTGGTATCTAGTCACTGCATGTGTTATTATAATGGATACACCCTACATGGTTATTTGGACAGATCAAATACACAGTAACCCTCCTGGTGTTTTGATAGCTTGGTATTATTTTAATTGAGTGAGTCACTGCATCGCTTTAGGTGGGTATGTGTGGTTTCCACAACATGCCAGATCGGGTTGTTAGGACAGTTCAAGTATAGTCTCAGCATTGAATTAGTTGTTGAATATTTTGGGTTGACACATAGTCAATGTCTTTTGCATTAAAAATTATTGGGATGTTAAACTTAGCATTAGTTACAATTTTTTAATGATGTGCATGCGTAATGAATTTGTATGTGTGGTGTTCCTACGCCATGAATAATGGTCATTGTAACTATGAGTTTCTCTTTTTGGGGCCAAATGGTTATTGCAACCGGGATGACTGTAGCAAATCCATACACTGTATGTGGTGTGTTTATTTGATTGCATCATTAGGGATGAGCATGTTTTCTATACAACATCGTTCATTGCAATTTGATTAATCTGAAGCAATACGATATTAAATTGATAGATCGACACGATGGGTTGAGTTGATACCGTGACTGTGTGTTTAGAAGCGTAAAATGGAAATGTTGCATCATGGTGTTTTGGGTGGATACTCACTATGTATGATATGGATAATTTTGGGTTCCACACTCAGAGATAGTCACAGAGTTTTAAGCATGACTTTGTTGCAATTCGATTATTTGTTTTATGAAGACATGAATGTTGTTGTTGCCTCGTTGTGTTGGATGGATAGCCCAAAATTTTGATTATTTAAAGTCATGTTGAATTGGGATTGTACAGTGACATAATTACACTTGCATGATTGAATTATTTTGTGCATAGCATGTGTTGGAATTGTGGTTGTTATCTGTTTGTTTAAATAATGATCAGAGTTTTTGCAATTTAAATCTAGATTATCGGGTTGGTTGCCCACTATGTATGTTTAACAAATATCGTTCATTTTAAATGGCATGCCCAAATTGCAGTAATAATATAACTTCATTGCAATTTTGAAACACAATTTTTTAGTGTATTTGATGATTGAAGTAAAGTGTGGGAAATGGTTGATTTTGATGATTAACAGAGCAAAAATGGTTATTATTACACATGTAAGAATTGTTATAAATAAAAGGAACATGAATCCTGTAATATCCCCAAGGACGAGCCATATTGTAATAATGTTTATGAGTTGTAAATAATGTTTTATAGGCTAGTGAGACAAGTTAATATAAGTTGGTAAGGCTTATGGGTTTATTAGGCCGAAGAGCCTAAGTGTTAAGGCCAGGAGCCTGTTTTTGTATATGTAATTATGCGGAACATTAATAAAAATATGAACACCGTTGCGTGCAAGCCGACCACAATGAATGAGTGATGGGGGACTAAGATTCCACAGAGTGGGTAAGGGATTGGGGGCTGGAAGGTTGGAAAGAGAGGCTAAGTGTTGAGCCTAGGAGCTAACCTAGGGGCTTAAGTCCTTGGGAATAATATTTTAATATTATTCTAAAAGCCATGTGAAATATATGTTTTGTCCTAAGTTCCTAGGAGAGGGAACGCATGTTAATGGAGCGCATGCAGTTTCATGGGCGACATGTGTCGACCCAAGCACATGCATTTTAACCCAAATATTGAGCCATGGAGGGGGTTTGTTCCCCATTTTGTCGTCCTTCTGACTGAACCGAGAAATCTCTATGTATGAGTTTTGTAAGCCTTCCGCATCTCTAAAACCTGAAGAAGATAGCCTGGGAAGAATCCTTCCAGTTATTCTGTGCAGTTTTCCTGTAACCTCAGCCTAGTCTAGGATTCCCTTGCCTTGGGTGGAGCTTGGTCCCATCTCGAGGGTGACCCACTGCTGAGAGTGATGAGCAGCGAGGTCTAAGGCTAGGAGGTTCGTGGAAGGTTTGCACGTGGTTGGTGGAATTAGTATAGTTTCAAAGATAAGTATATGCATGTGTTTAAATTCAACTTTTAAATGCATGTCTGTGATGCTTGCAATATTATCATGTATTTTGTTGCGATGATGTTTATTGTTGATTGAATTATTCTGTATGTTAGCATTAATTGTATGTTTACACTATTAAGCCATTTAATTTCATTTAAATGCATATTATATAAGTATGAGAATGTTTTCGCATAGTGGTGTTTGCCCGGTCATGGGGTTGACGGTCGGGGATGTTACAGTATGGTATCAGAGCCATAGTTTCCACACTGAGCCTGGATGGGCCAGATAAGTGGTCTTTGGACCCAAGGTATCAAGTGAAATTGTGTTGGAGGAACCAATTTCGAACCTTAGAGCATTCTTGAGCGCCAAGGAGTTACTTGGCTATGTTAAGAAGCTCAGGAGGAATAACGGTAGAATAAAACTACAGTCGGTGTGGTATTTGACCATGGAGAGAGAGTGCTCAACACTTAGAGTATGGGAGCCTTAGGATCTGTTTAGAAGGAGAGACCTTTACAACCATTAGATCTAGAGAAGGTGCTGGAAGGATATATGAGAAGCCTTTCGATAGTTCGGCTGTCGGGAAAAACGGGGAGCACTGAGACACAGAACCCCGAAACCTAAAACCTCGAAAACCTGAGAAGATATACACCATATATCTAGGAAAATATCTCGACCGTTGTATCAAGTAGTTTAGCCGATTGTAATTTTGGGAGTTCGGATGTTGGGAGAAATGGGATATGCTAACGCACCAACTCCTGAAGCCCAAAATCGTGAAATCCCGAAGAGCCAAAGTAGTGATTCGAACCGACGTTACTTCGATGGATGTGGACACATGGGAGATGTGCCATGTACCAGTGGGCCCCGAAGGAAAGTAGACATAGCGGGGTCGGATGGCATCACTTGAGGTAGCGTGGACCTTCTTAAGCGCACCACATGTCACCACCTTAGTACTATGTGGGCCAGAGAGGTAAAGTAGATTGAAATTTCAGATGTTGGGAGTTGGAGAGGGAAGTAATTGTGGGAGCCTACAAGTCCGAAACCTTGAAATCACAACATCCCAAAAAAATCGAAGATGGAAAGACAATGATGGATTTTAGTTGTTGGATGATGTGTAAACGTGGACCGTTGATCCACCTGACTTTGTGAGTTTGGTAATCGGAACTCCGGGAGATATTTTTGTGTGCCTTGAAACTTTTCGAAGGCTAAAAAGCTGGGTAGCACCTTGAGACCTAGCGTTGGGTCATGCCTTGGTCACGTGGGTTTGGAACTAAGAGGAAAATGGATATGGCCTGAGTTTCCTATGGAGTCGAGCAAAGCTCAGAAAATTCATGGAAAACTGAATGTTTTCTTAAATTTGAATGGTTTTGAATGTGTGGAATTTGTTAAGGAATGATGACCTGACAAATCCCTGTTGTCTGCACGTGTGTTTACAGAAGTTTAGAAAGTGCCAGAACTGAATAGGGTTTTCATTGAGAGAAAATAATGGAAGAGGTGCAGATTGCCTCCAACCCATAGAATGAAATAGAAGGAATGGATGGAAACTTGGGAGTCGAAGGATCAAACTCCAATGGGCATGAAAAAGAGATGGATAAGGAAGGGCATATGATGAAAATCATTGAAGGATTGCAGAGGGATGCCAAGACTGGTTGAGATGATAGCCAAAATCTCATGAAATCCAATGATCAGTAGGGAGAATTCAACTTGAAGATGCTAAGGATCTTAGATATGATCGAAAAGAAATTAGAAAAGGAGGGTGACTCAAGCAGAACAGGGAGTCCCCAAACTTCTGAGGAGAGAAGATCAAGGAGTGCTGGTAGACACCATCATCACTCCCAAAGTCACTCCAAGAGAAGGGCACATAGTAGTTCAAGCCCATCTCCTACCAGAAAGCACAAAATATCTAGAGTGGATGAATTGAAAGGAGAGATGAGCAAGATTAAGCCTCCTACATTTGATGGAGAACATAAGAAGGAGGAAGATGTCAAAACATGGTTTCTTGACATGAGGAAATATTTCCAACTGCAGAATTATTCCTCTCATGCAGAAGGAAGAATTGCAATGTATCAACTAAAATGAAAATCATCCATGTGGTGGGATCAACTTGTGCAGGTGCAACACATCAGAGAGAAAGATATCACTTGGAAATAATTCAAGAGGTATTTCGAGAGGAAATACCTAACCAAAATATACTATGACAGAAAGCTAAAGGAGTTCTTCGAACTCAATATGGGCAGCATGACCATTAATGAATACAAACGAAGGTTTTTGGAATTACTAAAGTATGTTCCATTCATCAAAGATGAGGCTATCAATATTCATAGGTATTTGAGTGGACTGCCACCTTCCATTAGTGACAAGATTCAGTATGATGATCCTAAGACTATGGAAGAAATGATAAGAAGAGCAAAATGCTTCTATGAATAGCAAAGAGAAAATCCTACCTTTTGGAAGGCTTGGGACAACCAGAGGAAGTTCAAGAAAGAGCAGAGGCAGAAGGGAAACAAACCTCCCTTTTTCAGAAATAGTTCTCAAGAACAACCATCGTTTAGAGAGTCGAGAATGGCTGAAGTGGGGGAACAAATGCCAAGACAGACACCCATTCAGTGTTGGGGTTGTAAAGAGAACCACAAGTACAAAGATTATCCCCATAAAAATGGCAAAGCTAGATCTTTCCATAATGTTCAACAAGCTGAAACAGTGGAGGACATGGGCAGTAGAATGCCAAGGATCTACGCAGCCTTGGACAACAAGAAATCTGAATTTTCATCGTGCATGATTGAAGTGGAATGTATGATTAACAACTAACCATTTACTATTTTAATTGATTCAGGGGCTAGCCATAGTTATATAGATCCTAGAGTGGTGGAAGGTTTTCATTTATCAAGAAGAAAACATGAAAAGTCTTGGTTAGTGCAGTTGGCTACAGGAACCAAGAGGAAAGTCACTGAGTTGGTTAAGTCCTATCCTATGGACATGAAGGGATTGAGCACGAACGCTGAATTGAATATTTTGCCTTTAGGATCTTATGACTGTTTAATTGGGATGGACTGGTTGGAACAACACAATGCCCTCCTGGACTTTCGTAACAAAGAATTTACTTTCCTAGATGAGGAGGGGAATCGGAAAACAGTCCAAGGAATTCCCAAAGTTGTTGTTGTCGGAGAAATTTCAGCATTACAGCTGAATAAATGCTACAAGAAAGGATGTTAGTTGTTTTCATCCCATATGGAGGAAGCATCTAAGGATGAGGTCTCAAATATTGGAGACCATGCGGTACTAAAGAGTTTGAAGATGTATTTCAGGAGGTACCCGGAGTAGCTCCGAAGAGAGATATCGATTCCTTTGTAAATTTGATGCCTGGAGCAGCTCCAATGTTGAAATCTCTATTGAGGCCCTAAATTGACATCCCCACTACCCTATTTTACTCCTCATCTATAACTTTTTGGCTTACCTAAGCTTGGGTAAATGACAAATAATACTACCATTAGCCGTTGATAAGGTCATAAGGTAAAATATAATTAATTCATACATTTTTATGGTATTTTTGAGCTAGGAGATTAAATGTTTCATGTACTAATGCTTAAATTTGTCATGTATAATGTTTGACCTCTAGATAAGTCCAACCTTTCTGTACCAGCTCAGCTATCTGGTACTTGTGCACCGAATTTCCATTGTCTGAATCTAGTACCAAGCGCACCTTCTATGCAGATCCGATACTGAATCTCACCTGTCACGATCCGATAACAAAGGTCGTAGACTGTTGTAATCCGGTACCCCATTTGTGCACTGTTCATATCTGGTACCATCTACCTGTTACGATCCGGTACCAATTCAGGAAGCCGTATGTACCAAGTTTAGCTCCAGATCGTAACCAAGACAATTGATGGATGATTATTGAATCATAAATGTTTTAACAAGGCTATGTTAGGATAGTTTGTTGTTGCTTCATCCTCATGCACTTCATGTCATGAGGATGAAACTTAAAATATGTAACCGAATAATTAAATTTAACAATTGACTAATTTGAAAATGATTTCACCTCCTTGTGTTTCATGACTAAGAATGTTTAAATAGTCATGGCAAGGATGTTGGAAAAAAGGGGAGAGTTAGCATAATACAGATGTGAAGCAACATTATATATTGCAGAACATATTCTAGGTGAATATTAATAGAAGGACATCATTTATATCTATGCCTTGATCACCTATGATTGAATGTGAGCTAAGTTGTTAGCATAGTTTGATTCTATGTTTTGAAGTTTGAGTGAGAGTAATGTGTGGGTTGAAAACAAGTTTATTGTAGACTTCAGTTGCTGACCTATTGAAGTGGAAAGGGCCCACCTCCCAACAAAGGTCATCACCTTCGTAGATTAGTATTATCATTTTCTTTCAATAGTGTGAATGTTAGATTAGTTGAAGCTTTAATTACTTCAGATGATAGTAGTATAGTTTAGACTAGAATTTTAATTATATGATCATTTAGAGAGCTTTACTCACTCTGTTTTGTATATGCTCTCTTTTTATGAATTTGATTTTCTTCCATAGACATGAATGTTGGAAGCAATAGTCAGACATATTTGAAGGAGAACTAGTGAAGTTTACAACAACACATTATGAACCACAACATACTCAGTATATTGACTATTGAACTACCCATGCTATGTCTTGATGATTGATGTGTGATTTCCCTTTCAGAAGTGTGGTTGTATAGTTAATTCTCTGGGTCAGACAACGGAGTTTATCTGTCAGAATAAATCCATCTCATACTTGCATGTGCCATAATGGATTAGATAGCCTCTCTGTGAAAGACAACCAAAGTGTATTTCAGTTTGCTAGTTTGTTTTGTTCCCAACATACATAATCTAGAATAGTTCTATACTCATGACATTAGAATTACCTTTCTTACTGGTATCTTGTAACTCTGTTGATTACGAATCCCGGATTGTTAACTAATGAGTGCATTATACTAAACATATAAACAACACAACATTTTGGCGTGGTTGTTGGGGAGTTGCAAATGGTAGGAAGTAATTTTTAGCTTAGATTGTTTGCATAAATTTTGAATGATTTTAAAGGCTTCTTGAGGGAGGAGGATAAAATGTTTAAGACGTGAGTGAAGAGCCACGTGGCCACTAGAGTGGGGTTCTTCGAAACCAGGTTGCCTTCTTACCTTCTAGATAGAATTAGAATTTCAATTCAGTTAAGAATTAAATTTTCATTTTATGCATAGATATAGAGATAACAAGGGTAGATTTGTAAGCTCTAAAGATTCAAAAACAACCCCCCCACTAATCCAACTGACACTAGTGCAAAACAAATTCCACCAGGAGAAAATTCAAGGGGAGCTAGCGAGGCTCCAGAAGAAGAACCTAAAACGGAAGAATCAACGTTGGGGCAAGCAGAACGTAAATCTGCTGAACATTTGGGAGACACAGAAAATCCAGTTTCTGAACCATCTATCAGTGGAATGGCGGAAGAAGAAGGAAATGTAGCCATAGAGACTAAAACTTTTGAGTTCCCAATCTTGGATATTTCCAGAAACATCAACATGAAAAATATCCCACTATCATCGTTACCCACTTTTAGAGGTATGTCAACTGAAGATCCAGATTTATTTTTATTCGAGTTTGACATATTATGTAGAAGCTATAACTACTTAGATGATGCCCAAAAACTTAAGCTCTTTCCTGCTATAATAAAATATTCAGCCTTAAGATGGTTCATGAGCTTAGGAGAAAATACAATCCTCTCTTGGTATTAGATGAAAGACACATTTTTACGGAAATACCAAGACTATTGTAAGGATAATGCTAAAAATGACATTTTTAAAATGCAACAAACAGAAGATGAAAGCCCTGTAGACTACTTAGAAAGGTTCTTATACAATTATCAGAAATCAAAACTATTCACCACAGACCTAGCTATAGTAAGAATTGTATTCTTGAAAGGTCTTAGAGATGACTGCATAGAATTTTTAAACTTTTTGAGTTCAGGAGATGTACACCAAAATCCTTTTGCGGAGATTGCAGATTACTGTAGAAGATACTCAAGAGGGCAAGCTAAAACAGGCAAAGGACCAAGAGATCCTTTTAGCAGAAATACAAAACAAATCTCAGGGACTGTCACCAGAACTGAGTTAGGAAACTTATTAGAGAACTTTAAAGTAGGCATCTTGAGCACAATCAATAACTGGTTAGATACTCTAAAACTGAAAAAGAAACAAGAAGAAGAGACCTCTTTAGCAATATTTTGTCATAGATGTCGAAAGAATCATAGTGAGAAAGAATGCCCATTAAATGTCATATAAACCTGTGGCCTGTGTACACTAGAACACTCCACATATGAGTGTCCAACTTTGCTTGAGCTACAAGCCATGTATAGGGGAGGAGGAGTCTCACAAGAACAAACATACCCTTCCAGAAGACCTTGGAGATCCCAAAACCTCAATACATTTTATGACCCTAATGCACAATATCAACAACAACAATGGGGTCCTTCTCCAATGACCTATCCACAATGGACACCTCAGCAAGCTCAAACTCAACCTTGGAAACAAGGTTGGAGGGGACCTGTGTATGGAAATCCCTCTTATCCTACATATCCACAGTACCCTGCAAACATTTCCCAATTACTACCTAGATTCAACCCACCAAAGATGCAAGATTTACTCCCACCTCCTATACAACAACAATTTACAACCCCCTTGAACCCTAACCAGTAGTAGCAACCACCTATAAATGCCAATCAACAGCAAAACCAAGCTACCCACAACCCTCTGAAACCAACAACAATCCCTGCCTAGCCAATCCCTAACCCCAATAATCGAACCACCCACCCGTACAAAATACAGAAGTTCAAACCTTTCCCACCTATGAAATTTAACTACGATCGGGGAAAATTGTAAACCAATCAAATCCTGCAGTAATAATTCAGGAAGAAAATGATAACCATTCCGAGGAAGAAAACACTCAAACCACCCCTGCAGAAGAAGAGACCTCCCCTCCTATTCCAATCACCTCTCAGTCTGTACAAGTACCCCAACAAGTTAATCTCCCACTCTACCTCGAAAGACTATTAGTGAAGAAACCTGACCCACCCTTGTACAAAGATATAGAAGATGAATTACGAAATGTATGTATAAAAATACCTCTGCTGCAAGCCATTAAGGATATCCCCATATACACCAAAATCATAAGGGATATTTGCATCAAGAAACCAGGAAGGAAGAAGAAGGAACCTCCCCTTGTTTAGGTGGTAGGACAATTATCTGAAGTTATTTCTGAAATGCCATACAAATATAATGACCCTGGAAACCTAGTAGTCACTGTTGAAATTAATGGTATTTCTCTACCAAACACACATTGATTTGGGTGCAACAATTAATGTAATGCCTTTTGACACTATGCAAAAGCTCCAAATCAACCAGTTAAGACCAACCCAAACCATGATAGAGTTGGCAGATAAGTCAGTCATTAGCCCTGTGGGAAGTCTAGATGATGTCAAAGTCACTCTAGCTTCCTGGGAATATCCAGTAGACTTTTTAGTCATCTATTCTAAATCATCCTCAAAACCAGGACACACTGTGGTTCTTGGCCACCCTTGGTTGGCCACAGCAGATGCCTTTATCAACGGTCGATCTGGTGAGATGACTATATCCAATGGCACACATAGCCAAAAACTTGTTCTCTTCCCTCCTACCCAACTGGCACAGGAAATACCTATTTGGTTAGAAAACCCTTATGGAGAGGAAGATTGCATTAGACCCATGTTAACACTTGAACAAGTAAGAGGAATGAAAGAACAATTGGATGAACAAGTCTTAAGTTTATTTTTGGCTAACACAAATTGCATTGAATACCCGAGGTCTTTTACAGAATTGTCACATATTTTCAGTTCCGAATTTCAAAAAACTTGGCACCTTGATATCACTCAATTATATACTTTATCACCAACTTCCTAAGAGAAGGAAGAAACTACTGAACTTGTTGAGATTATCCCAGGAAAACCTTTGTATATCAACTCTAGTTTGGAACCAGAACAAAAGATGCAAGTAATTGAAATGCTCCAAAGACAATTTGATGCCTTTGCATGGGATTATGCAGACATGAAAGGCATTCACCCTGACACATTATCACATCATATCTACACTAATGACCAAATCAGATCAATTAGACAGCCTTAGCGAAGGATGAATCCAACCCTTAAAGATATTGTCAAAGAGGAATTACAAAAACTCCTTCAAGCCAATCTCATATACCCCATTTTAGATAGTCAATGGGTATCTCCACTTGTCATAGTTCCCAAGAAAAATGGTAAGTGGAGGATATGTGTACACTTATGAGAGTTAAACAAAGCCACCCATAGGGATTATTTCCCCTTACCATTTATTGATCAGGTGTTGGATACCTTGTCTGGAAAGAAGTATTTTTCGTTCCTGGATGGGTTTAGTGGTTATAACCAAATACAAATAGCACCCGAAGACCAGGAGAAGACCACTTTCACCTACCATTGGGGTACCTATGCTTATAGGGTGCTCCCTTTTGGACTTTGCAATGCCCCAACCAGTTTTCAAAGGGTTGTCCTAGCCATTTTCTCTGACTTGACCAATGATTGCATGGAAGTCTACATGGATGACTTTACAGTCCATGGGCAAGACTTCCAACAAGATTTGACTAGTCTAGAAAAAGTCTTGATTAGGTGTAAGGAAACCAACCTTTCCTTAAGCAATGAAAAGTAAAAAATGATGCTCACTGAAGGTATTGTTTTGGGACATCACATTTCTAGTTCTGGGATGAGAGTTGATCCGGCAAAAAATTATATTATTACACAAATCAGGAAACCTTCCTCACAAAAGGAAGTTCACATCTTTTTAGGGCATGCTGGCTACTATAGAAGATTCATTCTGAATTTTACAAGCCTAGCTACCCCTTTTTCAAGTTTTTATCTAAAGAAGCCAAATTTAAGTGGGATGATGAATGCCAAATATCTTTTGAAATTCTAAAACAGAAATTGTCAACTACCCTTGTATTAAGAGGACCAAATTGGTCCCTTCCTTTTCATATCTATACTGATGCCTCAGACACAGACCTTGGGGAAATTCTTGGACAAAGAGAAAATCAAATTCCTTATGCTATTTACTTTGTTAGTAAAAATCTATCTCCAGCTGAAGTTAATTATATGGTCACAGAAAAAGAATTACTAGTTGTATTCCATGTTATCAATAAATTTAGACACTATATTATAGGATATCAAGCTTTTGTACACATTGATCATTCAACCATCAAATTCTTAATGAACGAACCTGTAACAAATCCTAGAGCTACAAGATGGTTGTTATTATTACAATAGTTCAACATTATTGATAGACCTGGTAAGGATAATCTTGTGGCTGATTTCTTATATAGAATGATTCATCTGGGAGATAACGCACCAGTAGAAGATAAATTTCCTGATGAAAATTTGTTTTCTATTTCTACATTCACTCCTTGGTATGCAGATGTAGCTAACTATCTCATGACATGAAGGATGCCTTAGAAATTGTCTCCTAGAGAAACACAAAAAGTAATTCAGCTAAGTGAAAACTACATGTGGCACGATGATTGCCTCTACAAAATAGGACCAGATTTGGTAATCAGGAGATGTGTAAGGGAAAATGAAATTCATGATATTCTGCAAGCTTTCCATGATGGTCCTTGTGGAGGACACTTCGAAGACAAGAGGACCACTTACAAAGTTCTGCAATCTGGTTATTACTGGCCTCATATTTGCAGAAATGCTAAAACCTATGTATCCAATTGTGATGAATGCCAACAAATGGGTAAGCCTACTGCACGAGACCAAATGCCACTTCAAGCCCAAGTAGTTATTGAGCCTTTCGAGAAATGGGCATTGGATTTTATAGGGCCCATTAACCCTACATCTAAAAAGAAAAAGTATATACGTGTATGCACCGACTATGTGACTAAATGGGTTGAAGCAAAAGCTTTACCAGCTGCAAGTGAACAATCAGTGGTAGATTTCATTTTAATGACATCTTTACTAGATTTGGTGTACCTCTTGAAATTGTGACTGATCAGGGAACTCAATTTACCTCCCATCTAGTCAAAGTTGTTACAGAACAATACCAAATCTACACCCTACCATCCATAGGAAAATGGACAAGTAGAATCTACAAACAAAGTTATTGAGTCCATTCTTACCAAAACAATACAACTACACCACAAGGATTGGGCTGACAGATTATTAGAAGCCTTATGGGCTTATAGAATCACCTGGAGGAATACAACAGGACATACACCCTACGAGTTAGTGTATGGGAAGCATGTGCTTCTTCCCATAGAATTTCATATCAAAACCTTTAGGACTGTAGTACAAGTTGGCATGAACTTAGATGAATCCCAGCAACAAAGACTCTTGCAACTTAATGAGTTGGACAAAATCAGGCAGGAAGCACTTCAAAGAACCACCCTCATTCAAGAGCAGAGAACAAAATGGCATGACAAGTATCTGAAAAAGAAAAATTTTCAACAAGGAGATTGGGCCCTGTTGTATGACARCAGATTCAAGAACTTCAAAGGTAAGTTAACTGCTTGTTGGATGGGACCTTACGAAATTGGCATTGTCTATGATAATGGTTCAATCAGGATAAAGACAATTGACAAACAACATACACCACTACTTGTGAATGGTCACTGGTTGAGAATTTATAACAAACCCCTGTCAAAAGAGGAATTTCTGACTCGTATACTACATAATTATGATATGCAGGTGATCAGTAAGGAAGGAGACCCTCCCACTGATCCACATTGATTGATTTGTTTATTAGAAACTTTTGTACATAGATGTGGATTGAGTTTTGTTAATAAGCTGGAGGTAACAAGAGATTCTTACTTCCTTTTCTTTTACTCTCACAATTTTTTTGTAAGTAGATTTCTATAATTTATTTGATCCTTCATGAACTTGCTAAACATCAATTTGTAGGCATCAACAATACTCTATTCTGATCCAGTACTAGCAATACTGCTTTGGTACCAGAAATCCTGTTCTGGTCTGGTACCAGTAGTCCTGTGCTGGTCCGATACTAGAAGTCTGCCTTCATACGGTACTATCAAGACACATTACCTAATTGACAAGGCATGCTACGCATATTTCAAAATATTATGTCAACTAATATGAATTATGAAGCCATGCCACAACTACTTAAGCTCGAACCAAGAAGCCAAATGCAACATCAAATGGCAGCGCTTGTGAAGCAATAATTTCTTTTGGTTTTGTTGCCAAGAAAAGGGAAGTATCTTTAATTTCTTTTGGTTCTGTTGCTAGCCAAAAGGAAGTATTTTAATTTCTTTTGGTTCTGTTTCTTAAAAGAGACACAATCTTTACCTATGATTGTTCAAAGAACCATAATCTGCTTCAAAGACTAGAAGTTTCCTTTATCCAGTATTTCAGCATGACTAAAGGGACAAAAACATATATTAGCCTACAAGTAACTATCTCACCCTAACTAGACTTCAATAGTACTCATTGGATTATCTTTACTAAATAGTAACATATGAGTATATGAACACTCTCTATCATGGGCACACTAGGAAAATTTTTATGGAATATGATGTATCGGTACCCTAAGGAAACTTTAGGTCATTCTCTTATGGACAAACTCAGACAAAATTATACATATGGATCACTCTAAAGAAATAATGTGCATAAAAAAGTTTATCTTTCCTTTAGACAAATCTTTAAAATAAATTCAAAGAAGAGAATATACCTTCCAACACAATACCATCCCATCCTGTAAAAAGGTTTTCAGACGAGCCTCCCCTATCACTGTGCAAAGCACTCTTTAATAAAAACCTAAATAGGTGACTATGGACAAGAATCCTCTGATGGAAAAAGGGTTTAAGAGACTAATCTATCGGGATACTGAATAGGTCTGCTAGCAGCGGGTACCGGTCTGTGGCATGACTAGGAAAACCCATCAGGGTATTAAACAAGCCTATTGGCAATGGGGCATTCTGCCCGAGGAAGGGATTTCTCACTAATTATCACAACTACCCCACCGGAGTACTGAACAGGCTTGCTGGCAGTGGGTTCTGGTTGAGAAATGTCTCATCTATACTTGTCTGATTGGAAAATTCACTTTTTTCATCTAAACAAAATCAAAGATCACTATTGACATTTATGAGATACAAACTCCAGATTAATAAGCAACATAACTACTACAAGAAAATGTCCATTTGAGAATTACCCTAAGTCAACTTACCAGTTTGGCATCTAAATCCTACATTATCTAAGAAGGAAACTTCTTAAGAGTGGAGCCCTAACTAGGGAGTCTAATCTACTTATACTGTGAAATTTATCTATAACATCTAATGATAGTAAATCTCTGAAGCAAGTTAAGATTGGATCTGTTCTTCTAGCAAATATATAAAAAAAACTTCACTGCCGAATGCTACTTTTGTCAATAAGTCATCAAAAGAAAGACAATTTCAATTTCTAGGCATGTGATCATATGTTAGATGATAAATGTACTTCTGAAATTTGATTTGGTTTCTTTTTCTCTTATCATCTTTTCTCCATTATGATACAAAATGTTGAATCTTCTTGCATACATATATGCAACATCCTTGGCATGGGGGAAGGTTAAAGAGCTCCTTCATACCTCTTTTTCAGACTCACATCTCACCTTTAGAAATCAGCATGATCACCTTAGAACCCTGCAGAACCAAATATAAAAGAAGATAAGCACATAATAAAGAAGTACAGGAAATTCTAGTACCAAGCTTTCAGAAAAATTCAGCCTAAAAGGATGAATTCTGACAATCTACAAGCAGTCGCATATGCTATGGGTATTGACCATACAAAGGTAAACACAAAGGTAACAAGGTATTTATTTTCCTCTGCTCATAAAACTACAATAGGTATGAACATATATACTAGATCTTATGACCTTTGTATTAAAATCATGCACCTATCCCTCATACCCATATGCCTAAACTTAATCAATCCTATCATAAGTGCTCAAAAATAGTTGAGGACAAAATCACATCAAATCATGAATATGAAGCATGTCTAGTAATGATAGGCCATGAATGTACTTCTCCCTTAAGCAAATCATGAACTTATCTTGTGTCACGAACCATGATCCAACATCAAATTCACCACTCGAAAGTCCAATCACCTATACCAAAATGATGCTTTGACACCCAACGTCTTGTCCTCATCATTACATTAACGGGTAGAAATGAAATGGCTTATCTAATGGCGAAGCCATCCAGATAAGCCTCATCTGGTCTTAAATTTTCCTCGCGGCATCCTTACTTAAACTTACCATTCGCTTTTTTGGCGCCATCACCATATTCCCTTGTTGTTACCTTTATCCAGTTCCAAGACTATTCCTCTCTACGATCTCCGGTACCAAACCCTTACCCTCATCAATTGACTAAATACTTGTGCTATAGCTTGATTCTTCTCTCACAATTTATAACAATGGTCGTAAGTAGACATGAACCGGTTTTCCAAATTTATAGAGAGACCGAGGAGTTCCAAATATGTCGAGAGAAGTATGCTAGATCGGGTTGGATGCCATTTTTGGAGAAATTCACAGGCTGGCATGAGAAGATATCTCACGAATTTATTCAAGGTTACGATGGAGAGATTGTACATATAGGCAATCTACAGCTGGCAATCAATGAAGCAACCTTAAGGGAGGTCATGAGATTACCTAATAGAGGAGACAAATACTTCAAAGGTGTAGGAATCAACAAAGAAATGTGCCAACGATTTTTGAAAGAGGACCATCAGCACCCTGATTGGAAAAAGGGGATCCCTAGAAACTATATCAAAGAAGAGTATCATCCAATGATTGTTAGTCTTCAACGATTCCTCACTTGTGAGGGAAGGTATGCTGTGACCTTCATATATCATCTTAGGCTTCTATTACTCTTTGAAGGAGGCCTTGAAATTGATTTCCCATATTTTCTATGGATGAGTTTGAACAAAATGGTAAGAGGTGTCAAATCCCTATCCAAAACTGAGAAGACTAGCATTTACCATCAAGGTCTTATTAAAATGTTAGGTTTACATGATATTAGGAAGCAGAGGATTAGTTGGAAAGTCCTTATCACTCAACACCTTCCCACAGAAAACAAACCTGTGGAGGAAGCCCAACGTGCTCCAAAGAAAAATAAGGAACCTCAAAAGAAAAAGAGAAAGAAGGATAAGGAAACTCCATCATCACCTAGAACAGTGAGCCAACACAAAAAAGATAGTAAACAAGCAGGGCCCTCTTCAATAGTCAATAAGACTTTTAAAATTCAAGAATCAAAAGGTAAAACCAAATTAGTAGAGGAGACTTCAACAGTAGCACTTAAGGAGAAGGGCCATAAGACAAAAATTGTAAGAAAAGGGAAGAACAACTTAGAAAATAAAAGTGAACAGTCTATAGAGCAATCCTCTGTAATCATTCCACAAATAGAAAAGAAGAAAAGGAAGCCTGTGAGCACCCCTGATCCACTACCTCCTTGTAAAAGAACCACAAGGAGCATGGCCAAGAAATGAAAGGCAGTTGGCATTCCTCATACACAGGAAGATCCAATTAATCTTACCTCTCCTTCTGAACACTTATCAGTCCAGGATGACATTCCTAGTTTGACCAAGGAACAAGCTACTATTACTTTATGTGGGATGAGGGAGGAAGTGGAGGAAATAGAATGCATCCAGTCAGTAATAATGGAGTCAACAAGGACCTTAACAAAAGAACAGATGAAGAAAAAGATTGAGGAACTGCAAAAACAAAATCAGGAACTCAAACAAGAAGTGAAAGAATACCAACTATTGGACAGGTATATCAAAAAGGAAAACGAGCAATTGAAAGAAACTAGACAACAACTTCAAGATGACCATGAAGAGACTTATAATAAGCTCAAGAAGGTACTATGACTCCTATAATACGTTAGGGTCATCAAAAAGGAGCTAAAAGAGGAAGCCTCAGCCATCAACATCATTGATCCACAGAAGTAAAAATTGCAGTCTCAAGTTTTGAAAAAAATTGGGTTTGTTTTTAGTTGCATGAGGACATGCAATGGTTTTGGCATGGGGGAATGTTGAGACCCTAAATTGACATCCCCACTAACCTATTTTACTCTTCATCTATACATTTTTGGCTTACCTAAGATTGGGTAAATGACAAAGAATACTACCATTAGCCATTGATAAGGTCATAAGGTAAAGTATAATTAATTCGTGCATTTTTGTGGTACTATTGAGCTAGGAGATTAAATGTTTCATGTACTAATGCTTCAATTTTCCATGTATAATATTTGACCTCTAAATAAGTCCAACCTTCCTGTACCATCTCAGTTATCCGGTACTTGTGCATCGAATTGCCACTGTCCGAATCTGGTACCAAGCGCACCTTCTATGCAGATCCGGTACTGAATCTCACTTGTCGCGATCCGGTACCAAAGGCTGTAGACTATTGTGATCCGGTACCCCATTTGTGCACTATTCAGATCTGGTACCATCTACCTGTTACGATCCGGTACCAATTCAGGAAGCCGTATGTACCAAGTTTAGCTCCAGATCATAACCAAGACAATTGTTGGATGATTATTGAATCATAAATGTTTTAGCAAGGCTATGTTAGGATATTGTGTTGTTGCTTCATCCTTATGCACTTTGTGTCATGAGGATGAAGCTTAGAATATGTAACCGAATAATTAAATTTAACAATTGATTGATTTGCAAACGATTTCACCTCCTTGTGTTTCATGACTAAGACTATTTAAATAGTCATGGCAAGGATGGTGGAAAAAAGGGGAGAGTTAGCATAATATAGATGTATAGCATCGTTATATATTGCAGAACATATTCTGGGTGAAGATTAATAGAAGGAAGTCATTTATCTCTATGCTTTGATCGTCTATGATTGAATGTGAGTTGAGTTGTTAGCATAGTTTGATTCTATGTTTTGAAGTTTGAGTGAGAGTAATGAGTGGGTTGAAAACAAGTTTACTATAGAATTTAGTCGTTGACCTGTTGAAGCAGAAAGGGCCCACTTCCCAACAAAGGTCAGAACCTTCGTAGATTAGTATTAGCATTTGCTTTCAATAGTGTGAATGTTAGATTAGTTGAAGCTTTAATTCCTTCAGATGATAGTAGTACAGTTTAGACTAGAATTTTAATTATATGATCATTTAGAGA
The DNA here is from genome assembly GCA_000966675.3 of Picea glauca. NCBI lineage: Eukaryota > Viridiplantae > Streptophyta > Pinopsida > Pinales > Pinaceae > Picea > Picea glauca. The sequence continues at coordinate 415,948 of JZKD02S1674219.1, read as the reverse complement.
GCTTTACTCACTCTGTTTTGCATATGCTCTATTTTTATGAATTTGATTTTGTTCCATAGGCATGAATGTTGGCAGTAGTAATCAGACATATTTGAAGGAGAACTAGTGAAGTTTACAATAGCACATTGTGAACCACAGCATACTCAATATATTGACTATTGAACTACCTATGCTATGTCTTGATGATTGATGTGTGATTTCCCTTTCAGAAGTGTGGTTGTATAGTTAATTCTCTGGGTCAGACAGTAGATTTGATCTATCAGAAGAAATCCATCTCATACTTGCATGTGCCATAATGGAGTAGATAGCCTCTCTGTAAAAGACAACCAAAGCGTATTTCGGTTTGCTAATTTGTTTTTTTTCCAGCATACATAATCTAGAGTAGTTCTATACTCATGACATTAGAATTACCTTTCTTACTGGTGTCTTGTAACTTTGTTGATTACAAATCCTAGATTGATAATTAATGAGTGCATTATACTAAACATATAAGCAGCACAACAAGCTCCTTATAGAATGAGCACACCAAAGCTGAAAGAACTTCAGTTTCATCTTGAAGAGCTTATGAGGAAGGAGTACATTCACCCAAGAGTGTCACCTTGGGGTGCCCTAGTCCTGTTCATGAAGAAGAAGGATGGGATGTTGAGGTTGTGTATTGATTTCAGACAGTTAAACAAAGTAACTGTTAAGAACAAGTACCCTCTGTCGAGGATTGATGACCTCTTCGAATTGAAGGATGCAAATATATTTTCGAAGATAGATCTCAGATCGGGATATCACCAGGTAAGAATAAATGATGAATACATCAGTAAGACTTCCTTTAGAACAAGGTATGGTCATTACAAGTTCACAGTGGTGTCGTTTTGACTGTTGAATGCACCTGCTATTTTTATGTGCTTGATGAATAGTGTATTCAAGGACTATCTAGACAAGTTTTTCATAGTCTTCCTGGATGACATTATGGTGTATTCCAAGTCAAAGGAAGAGCATGAAAAACAACTGAGGATGGTGCTGCAAGTGCTAAGAGAGTGCCAACTGTATGCTAAGTTGAGCAAATGCTCATTTTATCAGGAACAAATCCATTACTTGGGGCATATTATCTCGAAGGATGGGATAGTTGTAGATCTTGAGAAGATTGAGGCCATTAGAGAATGGTCAGCACCAAAGAATGTGACAGAATTCATATCCTTTATGGGTCTATATGGTTATTACAGAAGGTTCATCGTAGGGTTCTAGAGGATAGCTCACCCTATCACTTCTTTGCAAAGGAAGGAGAAGGAGTTTCCATGGATAGAGGATTGTGAGAGAAGCTTCCAACAATTGAAGCAATTGTTAACCAGTGCTCCAATCCTGAGGATCACAAACCCAAATGAAGATTTTGTGGTATGCACCGATGCATGCAAAGAAGGACTGGGAGGAGTCCTCATTCAAAATGTATTTGCAATATTTTATGAGTCCAGGAAGATGAAAGAGCACGAAACGAATTATGCCACTCACGATTTGGAGTTGGAAACAATCATTCATGCTTCGAGGAAATGGAGACATTACCTCATGGGGAGGATATTTGAATTGAGAATAGACCACAACAGCCTGAAATACTTGTTTGACCAGCCAACCCTAAATGGTAGGCAGAGTAGGTGGCTGGAGTTTCTGTGTGAATATGACTTTAACATCAAGCATATAAAAGGGAAGGAAAACAAGGTCGATGATGCACTCAACAAAAAGGTGCACAACTTATATGATAAAACCATTAGCATGTACTAAACTGATATAAAGGGTAGAGTTTTGGAGGCTGCAAATACAGATTTGCAGTACAGAGATCTGGTAGCAAAGATACAACAAGGTAAGATGCCACAAAAAGTGGATATTTATAAACTAGGGATTGATGGAATAATTCTGTACCAGAACATAATTTATGTACCTAATGTCCAGGACTTGAAACATATGATTTTGCATGAAACACATAATGTCCCTTATGCAAGGCACCCTGTATATCAGAAAATTGTGGCAGCAGTCAAGAGCCATTATTTCTGGCTAGGTATGAAGAAAGAGATTGTAGAATACATCGCTAGATGTATGGAATGCCAAAAGGTTAAAGCTAAGCACAGACACCCAACAAGGTTTCTACAACCTTTACCCATTCCTGAGTGGAAGTGGGAAGTGGTGACAATGGATTTCATCACGGGATTGCCCAGAACAAGAAAGCAACATGATTCCATTATGGTGGTGGTGAACAAGCTTACAAAATCTTCCCATTTCATTCTGTTAAATACCACTCATAAGGAAATAGATGTTCATATTTTTATGAAGGAAGTGGCACGATTGCATGGAATTCCCAAGACAATTGTGTGTGACAGAAACCTCAAATTTACCTCAAATTTCTGGAAGGGGTTGTTCAAAGGATTGGAAACGAATCTGAACTTTAGCACAACTTATCATCCTGAGTCTGATGGGAAAAAAGAGAGGGCGAACAGAGTAATAGAAGACATACTAAGGATGTATGTGATGGATAAACCATCAAAATGGGAAGACTACCTGCACTTGGTAGAATTCACATACAACAATGTATATCAAGCATCGTTGAAGATAAGCCCATTTGAAGCACTTTATGGAATAAAGTGCAATACTCCAGTAAGCTGGGATAATCCAACTAATAGAGCAGTAGTTGGGCCAGAGTTTCTCAAGGAAATGGAAGAATAGATGTTAAAAATTAAGCAGAATTTGAAAGCTGCCCAAGACAGAAAGAAAAGTTATGTTGATAAAAATAGAACCCATGGGGAGTTTAAAGTGGGTGACCATGTTTTCCTAAAAGTAAAAGCTAACAGAAGTTCCCTAAAGCTGGGAAACTGTGCCAAGTTGGCAGCCAGATTTTGTGGGCCATTTGAAATCCTAGAACGGATTGGGCCAGTCGCATATATGCTTGCATTACCTGCATCCATGACTGTACATAATCTGTTTCATGTTTCATTGCTTAAGAAATATATACCTGATGCTAATCATGTTATCAATTGGAATGTGATTCAGTTGGAGAAAGAAGGTGTCCTACAAGTGCATCCTGTGCGCATATTGGACAAGAAAAGAAAACAACTCTAGAATCGAGCTATAGGGCTTCTAAAGGTACAATGGACCTGGTACGCTCCTGAGGACGCGACATGGGAACATGAGAATGCTATGCGGGCAGAATACCTGCATATTTTTTAATATTTTAGAAATCTTGTTGATACTGTGTGAAAGTTGCTCCAAGGACAGTGCAAAAATAAGGGGAGGGGATTGTAATATCCCCAAGGAAGATCCCTGTTGTAATCATGTTTATGAGTTGTATATCATGTTTTATAGGCCGGTGAGCCAAGTTAATATAAGTTGTTAAGTCTTATGAGTTTATTAGGCCAGAGAGCCTAAGTGTTAAGGCCAGGAGCCTGTTTTTGTATATGTAATTATGCAGAACATTAATAAAAATATGAACACCGTTGTGTGCAGGCCAACCACGATGAATGAGTGATGGGGGACTAAGATTCCACAGAGTGGGTAAGGGATTGGTGGATGGAAGGTTGGAAAGAGAGGCTAAGTGTTGATCCTAGGGGCTTAAGTCCTTGGGAATAATATCATAATATTATTCCAAAAGTCGTGTGAAATATATGTTTTTTCCTAGGTTCCTAGGAGAGGGAACACATGATGATGGAGCGCATGCAACTTCATGGGAGACATGTGTTGACCCAGGAACATGCATTTTAACCCAAATATTGATCCGTGGAGGGGGTTCATTCCCCATTCTATCGTCCGTCTAACTGAACCGAGAAAAATCTGTGTCTGAGTTCTGTAAGCCTTCTGTAGCTCTAAAACCTGAAGCCGATGATATTTTCTTGAGAAACCGATACCATTGTATCCAAACCTTTTATTTAGTGTTAAACCTCCGTGTGAATTGCTTGTCACGCATCCTACAAATGAGTGTTACCTGAATCATGTTGTGTTTTAGTGGCTTGTTACCGTTTCCTGTTTGCACACCCTTTTTTTCCTGTTGCTGTTGTCACCCGTGAGCCAGCCAAAAGTTGTTGATGTTGTTGTTATAATGAACTTGCAGGAACTGAATTGGAAATTGGTGGGATATTTGAGTTGTTAGGTTGTGGTGGAAGAGGCGGGCTCACAGGCCTGTGAGCATCTCTTTCTAGGTGAAGGAGTCTATTGGGAAGGGGTTTTCTCCTAGAGAGAGTCCAACACCAGCTACAAAGCTCTGAGACTTCCTGATCCAAACTTTTTCCGAGACCAAGAGAGGGAGGTGAAGCACTGATGGATTGTTCTTTTGAAGGTGTATACTACCAAGTAGAACATGCATGTGGGGAATGAGAGTCTGTGAGTAGAGGGCGTAAGAAAGCATCCTGGGAAGAATCCTTCCGGTTATTCTGTGCAGTTTTCCTGTAACCTCAGCCTAGTCTAGGATTCCCTTGCCTTGGGTGGATATTGGTCCCATCTCAGGGGTGACCCACTGCTGAGAGTGATGAGCAGTGGGGTCTAAAGCTGGGAGGTTCATGTAAGTTCTGCACATGGTTGGTGGAATTACTATAGTTTCAAAGATAAGTATATGCATGTGTTTAAATTCGGTGTTTAAATGCATGTCTATGATGCTTGCAATATTATCATGTATTCTGTTGCGATTATGTTTACTGTTGATTGAATTATTATGTACGTTAGTAGTAATTTTATGTTTACTCTGTTAAGCCATTGAATTTCATTTAAATGCATATCATATAAGTATGAGAATGTTTCCATGTAGTAGTGTTTTCCCAGCCATGGGGTTGACGGTCGGGGACGTTACAAATCCCCTTACAGATTTTTGTGGAATGCATATTGTCTTATTGATGGCACTGTGTTAGACATTTGACTATGAACAACAAACTAGTTAATACACAGTAATTATTATTGGGTCACAATAATCGTTTGGTTGGTGTATCTCCTTTTGACAGAATGATTATATGGATTACTTGATTAATTTTTTGAATAGTACCCGCTCTCATTTCCCCACCATTATTTCTCTTTTCACTAATTACAACCCCATCACCTTCCCACATTCATTTTTTACCCCCTGTTCTAAAATTGATTACAGTCAAGAAAAATTTTGTGTTGAAGCAGTTTGGCAGTAGTAGTGTCTTGGTTGAACTATAGTGATGTTTTCTTTGGTTTACATTTGATTGCGGTTGTCTTTGAGCAGTAATCGTATTTTTTTGCCCCTCACCATATCATGTTTTGCTCAATACAAACCCCTCACATATCCCGTAACCCTTTATTCACCCCTTGTTCATTGATAAACAGTAAAACAATTTGTATGGATTGCATTGCATGAGTCTGATATATCATTGAGCCAAATCTATTTCATATTTTTAAGGAGTTATCATGTATGGTTATTTAAAATATTATTTTCTAATCAATTGTGCATACAGGAATGAGATATTCAAATAAAAGGATGAAAACTAAGGCCTATTACGCCTCTGTCAAGGAGAGGGTCACTACTTGCCCTCCCGCATCTTCAGATAATTCTGGTAAATCTGTGTCCTCCCACTTGCATTGGAAGGACAATTTCTCTCATATGATCAACAAGATGAGGCTTAAATATTCTGCATAGCCTAAGGCAGGTTCAAAAGGACTAAAGGATGATAGTCTTAACAAGGGAAAGATTGCCTCACAAACCAAGAAATATGGAATTTAATTTTTCTTTTATTGTTGATGACAGTTGACTCTAGGAAACTTTGACATCATGTTTTAATTTTGGATACATGAATAATATTTTTTGAAAATAATTTCAAATATCATGAGCTAAATTGTCAAATGTGAATATGTGGATGGGAGTCACAAGGAGGTGTGTTTTTCTTAACTAAATAGTTATGTTATGATTGTTATGAGCTAAAGAGAGTCACAAGGAGTCCCACCTACTAGTTATTATTTATTTATAACCCTTATTATGATTATTACTTTTCCCCCTAACTAAAGTTGGTTGAGTCTTTTAATTAACTTAACTAATGAGTTGGTTCAACCAATTCTAATTTGTTTAAAAGAAAAAGGAAAGGGAGGAACAAGAGGAGCATAGAAGCAGAAGCATACTAAGGTTTTCTCTTTGAGTTTATGTTGAGATAGTTCAGTTTTCATTCATTCATTTATTCATCACAAGCCTAATTCTTTTTTATGATAGTAGAGTCTTATTGTAGACAACAATATTCAGGGTTGAATTACATCATTCAGACACTTTGTTTTCAGAGTTGTTGATCTATCTTTGATAGTATGTGTAGACTTGTCTATTTGTGAATTAGTTTTCATGACTGACAAAGGCTATTGTGCAGAGTCAAGTGGGCAGCAATTTGTGGCAAGCTGATCTAGCTTTTAGAGTTCATTTTTGGTTTTCTATCATAGGTCCTTTTGTATGTTCCATCGGGGATGTCTAAATTTGACTTTGGTCCAAAATTTATCCATGATATTTTGTAAATAAAATGACTCTTTGGTGAATTTGAATGGAATAAAGGATTTCTTTATGTCTCATATGTCTTGATTATCATCTTGGTGACTTCACTTCTATCTTTACATTTATTTCAGCAACTGATATGTTCATAAAATTGCATAAAAAGTGAATTTCCAGCAAGTTTTTTTATTGATAAAAGACCAGCCTAAGCACTTTTAATTAATACTTGTGAGTTAGGATGTTATTTTTGTTGGCTATAAACATAGGGTGATATTCCCGTCTACTTTTCTTTAGCCAAGCAGAGTCTGAAAATGCTTGAGTAAGATCATTTCATATATTTTCCTCAACAACCCTCTGATTTGCATCTGATACACCATATGTCTTCTCTTTTCTCATTTCCTTTATCTTTCTTCATGTCTTCAACCTATAAAGATAAACTAGTTAATTGATTTAAAATCAGACTCATACCTAGGCTAGATTCTCCTACATGGGTTGCTTCTAGTTTCATATAAATATCTAATGCTTTAGCCTACGAAGTGACCTTCTGTTGCATCAGAGGAACTATAATATGTGGCAGGAGGGAAGCGATGAACCATTCCTTATGTTGTTCATCCAAAATCTGAAAACTTAAATGGTCTGTCAATGTCTTAAACCTCTGATCAAATTCCCAAACAGGTTCAGTCACCTTCTTCTTGATTTTCTTCAACTCTGTAATGCATTGTGACTCTGACTTAGGATTCTTGAACTACTCACTCAATGCAGTCTTAATTTCATTCAGTGGCTTAGGTTGTACAGATCCTGAAACAAAATTCATATACTAGCTCATTGCGTGATCCCTCAAGGTAGTACTAAACTGGGCTCTCTTAAAAACTTCATCGGTGACTTGCTTAATGCTCCACATAGCTTCGCATAAGAACTAGTGTTGGTCGGGATCCTCAGATCCATCTCCTCTGAAAATGGGTAACCTCATTTCATCCACCATAGATATTCCTTGGTTTCTCGACTGAGTATGTACTACAATGCTTGTAATAGTAATCTGAGTGCTCTTATTACTCTGGTTACTATTATTACTTAATGTTGCTAAACGAACAGGAGGATTAATAGTACTTACTTCAACAGTAGGCATAGTCCCTGAAGTTTCTGGTTCTTCTCGGAAAAGTTCTTCAGTCTCTACTTCCTCTACCCTTGCAAACTCTGAATACTCCTTGTCTTATTTCCCTGTTTCTTCCCCACTGTAGGAATCTTCGTCTTGTGCGAGTGGTCTATAACTCTTCTTAAATGGGTTCACAAGAGGAACCTTTCTGAATGATCTCCCACTGTTTGTGTGTCCGACCTCTGCGTCACTATCGTTGTTTGAATTCTTGAACATTAGCTTTAAAATCCCATTGATTATTGTATCTTCAAGATATTATTCTCATGCAATAGAATCTTAATCTTTAGCTTCAAAAAGTGTAGAAACTTTCCTCTAGGTCCCTTAAAGAAATACCTCTCTGCTTGATTATATGATTCTACTTTGTCGATAGCAAACTCAGTAATGTACCCTCCAATAGTGTTATCAAACCAGAGATCCACAGCTCTAGACACAATGTTATCGGTTCTCTTGAATTTCTTAATCAACATTGTTGTCCAAACCACAAGTGGTCTAGATCTGATATCAAACTAAGTGTCTGATAATCTGGCTAACCACTCATACAACTCCTTATGAAATCCTGCAAATAAAATCTCATGCACGTCAGTAAAGATGTACCTTCCCAACCTGTATTCCTTACTAATGATAGGGTTCTTGTTCTGAGCTTCGATGAAGTCCCTTTATTGTTCTTCTATCCACTTTTAAATTTATGTCTTTTATAGAAACCACCTTGACATTCCCTCAAGAATATCTCAACCCGACAATGGAACCATTTGTTGGCACAGGGGCAGACTCAGGGTTCAACTCTAACAACGCACCAACAAACCCTAACTATTGGCCCTTTCGACAACACCTGCGAAGCAAATGAAGTCTCACTCGAAGTAGCAATAGTGGGTTGCAGGACACAGGTGTCTACAACCAGGGGAAGTGCAAGATGATTCCAGGATAACAACGCAAGGTAACCTAGAGATTCTTAACAATATTATGTTTAACTTCGCGAAGTGAGTTATATATCTTATCTTCAATGAGGGAAAATAGTAATTCAATAGTAGTATAAAAGATAAAAAAATAACACAACATCAATCACAAGGGACAACAAGATTTACGTGGTTCATCCTCGCCCTAGGGCTACGTCCACAAAACTATGTTTATTGATTAAGTAGATGAAAATACACAGTTCTATCTACGCACTTAGCTGCATAACCTTCTCTCTCTTTCTCTTTATTCCCTCCCTCTGCGCACCTAGCTGCAAAATAGATCTTCTCACCCAACTAAAGATCCAAAAATTACAATAATTCTCTAAGAAATATACTTCTTCAGCTCAAATCCTCCATATTGACAACAAACCTCCCCACTCTTCTAGACCTCTATTTATCCTTCTATGACTCTTATAAACCCTAGACCGAAGTCCAGGTGCAAAAAATCTAGGTCCAAATAGCCTGTATTTTGACGGCTTCGCCACCCTGTCCTTCCTCCTTCTCTGCGAGGTGCTCCAAAGAACCTATTAGTGTCTTCTTCCGCTTGTTGACCTATCCACGATTCATCTTCCTTGTTGCTTTGTCTTCCTTGATCTTCTCCTTTAACGACTCACTTTTCTTTTACCTTGCTCCTTCTTTTCTGCTTCTTTAACCACTTCGACCCCTCCTCGGTTTGTGTGCATTTCACGCTCTTCATATATTGTCTTTCTTCTTATTTAATCTTTGATCTCTTCCTTAGTACATGGTCAAGGGCCAACAACAATTGATTGACAACCTCATTTATCTAACAAACACTCGTCTAGATTTTTCATACATAGTCAATATTATTTTTAGATTCATGTAGGAACCTAGATAAAGTCACTGGAATGTAGAAAAAAGGGTCCTTGTGTATGATCAAGGAGCAAAATATTTTGGACTTCTCTATGATAAAAACACAAAATTTACACTTTTTCATATTCAGATGCATATTTTGCAAGAGATATTGATGATATAACATCAACATCATGATATGTAATGTATATGGGTTCATTAGCAGTATATTAGAGTTGTAGAAAGTAGGTTATAAAGGAAAATTCTTTAGTAGAGGCATAATACATTTAAGCTTGGGAAGTAACATGCAAAATTGTATGGCTCTATAGAATTTTGCAGGATCTTGGTGCTATTCAAAAATCATCAACTACTCTATACATTTATAGTCAGTCAACAATAAAAATGGCCAAGAATCCAGTATTTCATAACAAAACCAAGAATTTCGATACCAAGTATCATTTCATCAGAACACTCATCAACAACGACATCATCAAGGTAGAATATTGTCCATTTGAAGATCAAACTTTAGATATTTTCACCAAGCCATTAGGAAAAATAAAATTCACCAAGTTTAGAGATGAACTTGGCATTTGTAAAAATAAACTTCAAGATTAAAGGAGGGAATGTTAGCCTAATAATCCTAAAGTTTATTTAACTAAGTATTTTTGTTAGATTAATTTAAAGTTATTCTAGAAGTTGTGTATTTCCTAGGACATAGGTTGGCATTGTCACATCCTTGTCATATTGATTATCCTCGATTTGTTGGTAAATGACATATGTCATATTGAGATAAGGCTTGAGAGGTTCCTCTGCCCCTCTCCCACTATGTAATCATCTTTTCTCTGATAAATAAAATTGAATGTTTGAGGACACTTTTAGAAATTAACAATAATATTTCTTATAAACATCTTTTCTTAACAATCAATTTCTCATAAATTTGAATAATCCATTTAATATTCATTAAATTATTGATGATGATGATGAATATGATTAATGTCCACTGAGACGGAATTGGTCTATCGAACCTTAAGAGGTTAAGGGATTACTTGCAATTCTTTATAATCTTGTTTCTATGCTCAAAAAACATTAAGAGAAGCTTTTGAAGATCACGATAGTTTTTTTGAGTTAAAAGGTTAGGAAGGTTGGTAGTGTGACAAATATTTTGAAATTGAGATCTAAGCTAGGTGTAGGCTAAACAATCTAAGAGAAAGTGATTTTCATCTTCAACCCTCTTAGTGTCACAGGTGACACACTCTTTCATCCCATGGAATTTTAAGAATTGATCAAAGATCTATTTCACTATGGAGCTCATGAGAATTTGTTATTATCTTAGCAATGCTTGTTTTTTTCTTTACACTTGTTAAAACAAACAGATAATTTTGATATTCTAGATTAGGGTTGATTACCTCCTTATAATACCTTAATTTTCTTTTTTCCTCTAACTCTTTATCAAACTACATTTTCTCCTTAAATTTTGATTTAATAATATTTTTAATAGTATCCTTATTCTGCAAAATTGTCTCTTTCATGATTCCACAATGGCTTAGCCAAGACTAGGCATCTTTATGTCATCCTTGCTTGATTCGAAGGTGGTTACAGTTGGAGTTTGAATAACTTTTAGGAATCCTCTTGTCTTCCATGTTGTTTAAATTTTTATTATACATTTGGTATCTAGTCATAGTCGTTCTCTCAATGGGGGAAAGGCTTGCCTCTAAGAGGAGGAGAGGATAGGGTGTATTTCCTTTAATTTTGAGATTATAGGTTATACAATTCTTTTGGGTTTTCTCTATCTTTCTCCATGATTCTCAAGAGATATCGCATCCCCAAACGTTGCATCCATATAAAATAACATGCGTAACAAGAGTCTCAAAGACGTGTTTCTCTTGTCCCATATCCAAAGATCGATTAATTTACAATTGTTTTCAAGTCCATAATAAGCTTTCCATCCTCCAATTATTATTTTCTCAATGCTATAATTCTAGTTGAATATCGATTCCAAGATATTTGTATGAAGTCACTTCCTCCAATTTGGTGTTGTCATATATGAAGGCATCATTAGTGATCTTATTGGATTTAATGATAATGAATTTAGTCTTGTCAGTATTAACAATCATACCCATATTGGAGAAAAAATACTTGAGGATTATTAGTTTCTTTCCAGTATCATGGGGATTCTTTGCCATAAGAATGATATCATCAACATAAAGAATAAGATTGATGACTATACCAGTGAGAGTAGGGTTGACACAACCTACTTCTTCCAAACAATCTTCTAACTTGTCAATGTGTATGCCCAAAAGGGTAGGGGACAAAGGACAACCTTGCTTGAATCCAATATTGCAGTTAATTTATTTCGACCAACCCTCAATGTTCTTAAATTTGGAAATAACATTCTCATACAACCTTATTGCAGTATCCCTCAAATTGAAAGGCACTTTTATCTCTTCCAACCTATCCCAAATATTTTTCCTAGGAAACGTGTCAAAAGTTTTTCCAAAGTAAAAAAAACAACAAAAAAGATTGGTTTTAGTATTGCGTAACTCATATGCAATGATCCTAAATGTAACAATATGGTCCAAGTTGAATGATATTTCCTCAATCTATCTTGGCCTTGATCTCTTTTACTGTGATTTTCTAGCCATTGGCTAATCTTCTTTTCCAAAACAATTTTGTGTAGCTTGGCTAAAATCAGGCTAATCATAATGGTCCCTATAATTAGAGGGAAGGTTTATGTCCTATAATTAGAGGGAAATTTTATATCCCCATTTTTAAAAATAGGAACAATGAGGCTTTGCGTCCAGGATTTACGGAATCCCTTCTTGATTGATAAATTGAAGAGCTTATGTATGTGAGGGATGAGGATAAGCCCTCCAATTTTAAAAATTTCATCTTGGTAGCCTTCAATGTCCTTAACTTTCCCATTTGCAAGCCGCTTAACCCCGAACTCTATGTCATCCAAAGAAAAAACTTCATCCTCTGTAGAGACAATCATAATGGTGTTCATGGCATTAGGGAACTCATAAATACTTTTAAGGTAGGAATTCCAGTCCCTTAAGGGAATCATAATATTTTCTTTAGTATTGTGGATTAGAATTTGCCTCCAAAACTTCTTAGGATCAAGCTTATATAGTTGTGAAATCCGCTCTTGCCTTTTATGGACATAGTAATTTTTTTTTGTTTTAATTAGGTATTTGTACGTATTGATCTTATCGGTTTTTAAGGACTCATTAGAAGCATCCCTAATGGTTTTCCTAGCAATTTTACATTCTTTGTCATACCAGGAATTGGTTGTTCTATTGTTCTTTTTATAGGACACCTTGAAAGACAACTTGTTAATAGAAGTGGAAAGGGTATTTGTAAAATTATGATAGAGATCTTTAATGTTGTCCTTATAAGTTAGGAGATGCAATTCACTATTTAAATCCTTTAAGAAAATATCAACTTTACTTTTTTCAAAAAGATGTTTCTTTTGATTATTAAAATTTTCTTCAATAGCGCTCCAGTGCATGACAAAGTTTAGAGTTAGGGTTAAAGGTCTATGATTAGAGTCGGGTTCATGGTCATTTAAAATGTCAAAAGTTATTATTTGGTTGGAGACAAGGATATCAGATATCACATAATCCACAACACTACTACCCAGTCCATGAACACTAGTCATTTGGTTGGAGTTTGGCCACTTCATTACCCCATTGCAAATTATTAAGTCTTGAGAGTTGCAGAGCTTGACTAGATCGTACCAAACAAATTCCCAGTTAGGTCTTTAGAGCTTATTTTGTAGCTATTAGCTAAAACAAGGTCCTCATCTAGCCATAAAGGATTATGGTTGGAATCATTGCTTAAAAGAATAGCTTGGTTAGTTGCAGTCCTAGCATTAAATTCTCCTAGTAGGAGGATATTACCTCTATTTCTCAAACTATAAATATCTTGTTCTAAATTATTATAGGGACAATTTCTATCTAGATTGTTTTTCTTATAAAAAACAGAATTAATAGGTGCAAAATAACAAATGGCTATATACATCTTAGCATTTATGTATGGAATTTTTATTCAAATGTAATGATTGATAGGGTCGATCTTATGAAGTTGATTGTGAGGAGAAATGTTCTTTCTAATATAACAAGTTGTGCCTCCTATCCCTCTACAGTAGGACTTTTTGTTCCATGTCAACCACAACACAAATCCTTCTATGTTAGGGACCTTAGATTCTGCATGCTCACATGTTTCAACTAGACAAATAATATCAATATCACTCGGGATCCAACTTATCCTAGGACCTTTGTACCATGGAAAGCCACGACAGTTCCAAAAAAGAATAGCATGAAAAACCCTTACTTATCCAAAAGATAGCATGAAAAACCCTTATTTATCAAAGACATTCCATTCAATTGCCAAGAGAAAGCATCCAAGAGAAGTCATAACCTTTATTCCACCAATAAACAAGTAAAACATCCATGTTGCACAAAAGACAAGAGAGAAAGAAATACCCAAGTAAGAGGAACATTTCCTTGACAAATAATTTATTACATCTAAAATAACCAAAATTATATTTAAAAAATTTAGTAATCAACATCGATTCGAAAATAAATATAATGATTCTAAAAATACCTTCATAACCCTATAAATATAATAATTATAAAAAAACCTTCGCAACCCTAATTCCAAAAATCTAAATAACCAAAACTTTACCGAAAATCCAACCAATACTCAACCAAACCATAATTTATCACATGAAGCTGACGTCAAATTTTCATTAGGAGAAATGTGAATGATAGCCTCCTCCATGGACCAGATCCTTGATCAAAACGGAGGAGGGTGGTAGCATTTTTACCTTTTTGTTTCGATCATATAACACAATCCCTATGAGGGATTTATTGAAATTTGGCATTTTTTGAAATCCCGAATAAAACGTAAAGTCCAAACCTATGAACCAATACAACCCATTTTCAAAAACTGCTATCCAGCCACATCCAAAGCTCCTCTGTGTGAGACCATGAGGGAAACTGCAAATGTGGTCAGGATAACTTATTGTACCGTCAACCATTTTCGTGACCACCATAGAGGTTGTTGTTCCATATGAAATGCATGATTTCATGTGTTTGGTGTCACTGAACATACCGTTTTCATGAGCACCAGGGAACCGATTGAGACCCCCAATTATATAAAGCATGAATGGTGCTCCCAAGATGCAAAGAAAGGTTTAGCAAGTGGATCTATCCTATAATAAACTTTAAAGATTGTAGTATTCTGATTTTACAGAGTCTTAATGCCTCCAACTACAGATTATTGTTGGTATTTTGAATAATTTTGATAAGAGAATTATGTTTTATGTATCTCTGGAATCATACAATGTGTTAAAAAGCTTGTGATGTGATTGGACTGGTTAGGATTGGAAAGAGTTAAAGCTCTTCATAATCCATGGAGTGCCATTGACGCAGCCTCCTCACCCCTTGCCTTGGCAAAAGGTCTCTCCGCTGACCTCCCGGTCTTTAAGGATCGTTCAAAGTTCACCCTCGAGCCAGAGTGACTCCTTCGATTCACCCCCTGGAATCTCTATTTAAATTTGACCCATAGGTATTTTTCGGCACCTTACAGCCTTTAGTCTAGATCCCTTCTTCGTTCACAACAGAAAGTCACAATCAGGTTTCGGGGTTTTCCAATCCCCGATGTCATGAACCCTTGCTTCCTCAAATTCCCGATTTCCGATATCACGATGCACTCCCTTGGTACTTTATCCCCTCCTGGCTATTTCCCTAGTCCATGCAACCTCCTCTCATATGACCGCAGTCATACCTCTTATTGGGATTCGGGTTTTCAAATGTCAAAATGTATTAAACCTCTTGTCCACGGAATCCCCGATTTCCCGATTCTCAGTTTTCCGATTAATGACTCTTCCTTTCGGGAAATTTCCTGAAATATTTGATCTCGGCCATGCGTCCCAAGTGGATGGATGGCTCTGATCATTTACAGGGTTTTTAACATGGATTTTACCGATCTCTTGCTCGTAGAACTTCCAATTTTCCAAGTCCTGAAACTCTGATGGAGCCTTCCTTTTCGGGACTTTTTCCGAGATCTTAGATCTCTACCATGTGTCCCCTCAGGGTGGATGGCTCAGATTGAATCCAGGATTTTCACTATGAAAATTCCCAATCACTCGTCCTCGTGACTCCCGATTTCACGAAGGATGAAATCTCGATGGCCACGCCCCAGGTCGAAACTTTCCTCCTCCCGTTCACAACCTTAAACCTTGTGAAAATCCTGGCTAATCCAACAGATGACAGGTAACTGGGAGAGGATCCAATGGCTCACGTTCTCCTGTGGGTGGACTCCACACGCTACCATATCCTCCTCGCTTCTCTAGCAGATCTAAAGCTGGCGGGATTTTGCTAATCCTCCCCCTAGATTCCTGACCGTCGGTCTCTTCCCTTTGATGATTTCCACGAAGGGAACCAAGGATTCTTCCCTGGACTTATCCGCTTCCGCTACAAACTTCCGATGCCCCTCAATATTTTCAAAGGCTTTACTTCCCCTGATCTTCTCACAACTTCGAGCCTTAAAGAGGGTCCTTGCATGCACTCCTTGTGGAAACCTCCAAACACCTGAAGTGTTAAACGCTTTCGAACTTGCACATGCTCTGCAGCAATGGTCTCTCAATAGATTTTCTCATA
Organism: Picea glauca; assembly: GCA_000966675.3. Classification (NCBI taxonomy): domain Eukaryota; kingdom Viridiplantae; phylum Streptophyta; class Pinopsida; order Pinales; family Pinaceae; genus Picea; species Picea glauca. The sequence continues at coordinate 399,925 of JZKD02S1674219.1, read as the reverse complement.
TACGCACTCTGAGACTCTCCTCGACCTATGCACACCTTGCACAGCTCTTGTGCCTGTCTGCACTTCTAAATGAATGAGGACAAAGCTAAACTACTTGAGCTCTTCGTCAACGCACTCCTTGCGGACTATTCGATTGCACTCCTTGTAGGAACTCTTGCTCAGATAGAGAAACAATTTAAACTCATTCCTATTTTCCTCCAGACTTCAACTCAAACATGAAATCATATATATAGCATATAAAGCAAATGTATAACAGGAAGCAAACATTCATGAGCATACCATTTAGCATCAATACACAGAGAACAAACACAAACCATGAATTTGAATCAACCTTTTTCTATTAATCCAAATATCTATACATGGGCGTTCTTACACAACTCTCTGCATGCTTTTGCTCCAATGCTTCTAACTAACTTACAATGCACAATGAGGGTGTCTATATCATGTTTCCCTCTTGCGCTTTCAAACTGGCTAATCTAAAATTTAATTCTATCTACCTGCATTAACTACCTTAAATGCCTTCTACCTACTAAGGACGAGAGCTAATGGCTCAAGGTCCGTTTACAACACACAAGTGCGCCTCATCTTAATGGATCATTTAAGATTGTGCATCAAATTCAAGGGGATTTCAAAATTTGTGCTGGTGTTTGTCCAACTGTCTCTTGCTTCCGCACTGGCTCTCTTGATGTGTTGGTGATGCTCCTGCATCATACTCCCTTGCTTGAAAACTTTCATGGGCTCCTATCCATGAGCTCATGCATGGTCTGTCCATGCTTCTGTATCTCTGCTTCATTCTCCCAGCTGGCATCTTCAACTGGATGGTTCTTCCATTTGACCAGATACTCAAAGTATTGCTTTTGTTTGGTCTTCTTGCTTACTCTCTTATCCAGTATGCTTTCTATATGTGGCTTCTCTACAACTGGCATCTGCTTTTTCCACTAAACCTCTGACTGTTCATCACTTGCTCCTACTCCCTCAGCTTGGTATGGGTACAAATCTGAGACATTGAATATCAGAGAAATTCTTATCCCATCGGGCAATTCAATCTCATAGGCATTTTCCCCAAATCTCTTCAAGACCCTACATGGCCCGATTTTCTTCATCTTCAGCTTATTATATGTTCCTCTCAGGAACCTTTCTTTCCTCAAATGTGCCAGAATCAAGTCACCAACCTCAAACTGAAGTTGTCTTCTGTGTTGATCTGCTCTACGCTTATACTCCTGACTTGAATTCTGCAATCGCTCCTTCACCTGGCTATGAAGTTCCTTCATCGCTTCTGCAAAATCTTCTGCACTAGCACTCCTAGTCAGAGTCTATTCTAAATCCCTTAATTCAGAAATTCCTCTCGGCTACATGCCATAGACAACATGAAATGGACTCTTCCCTGTGCTCCTATTTACTGATTCATTATACACAAACTCTGCCTGTGGTAATATGTTGTCCCACTGGTTGTGGTGTTCTGTCACCAGGCTTCTCAACAAGTCTCCCAGACTTCTATTTACCATTTTTGTCTATCCATCCATCTGAGGATGATAAGACGAACTAAATTCCAAGCTAGTTCCCAGCTTCTTCCATAAGGTCCTCCAAAAATTCCCTATGAATTTTGTATCTCGATCCGAAACTATACTCCTCGGCAACCCATGAAGTCGAATGACCTCTTTGAAAAACAGGTTCGCAATGTGAGTTGCGTCACTGGTCTTTTGACATGGGATGAAGTGTGCCATTTTGGAAAATCTGTCCACCACCACAAAGATTGAATCACAACCTCTTTGTGTTCTAGGCAAACCCAATACAAAATCCATGCTAATTGCATCCCACGACCTTTCTGGTATGGGAAACGGTTGATAAAACCCTGCATTTTGTTTCCTTCCCTTCGAATGCTGGAAAAGTTTGCATCTATCCATGAATCTCTTGACATCTGATCGCATTCCCGACCAAAAATACGACTCATTCATCTTCGCGAATGTTTTTTCATGACCGAAATGTCCGGCTAGTCCTCCACTATGTTTCTCCTTTAGCAGATTCTCCCTCATGGAGAACTTTGGAATACAAAGTTGATTGCCCTTAAACAAAAATCCTTCCTAGATCATATACTCCATCCATTGGCTTCTGTCTCTGAGAATTAGATTCTCAGTTGCTTCATACGCTTCTTGAAAATATGGATCATAAGCGTACATGTCCCTGAGATCATCAAAACCTAAAGTTTTGACTTTGAACTCCTGCAATAGTAAACACTTCCTGCTCAATGCATCAACAACTTTGTTAGCAGTACTAGAAATATGTTTAATCACGAAAGTGAAATTCTGCATATACTCAACCCATTTGACATGTTTCTGATTTAACTTCTCCTATTGAGTCACAAACTGCAGTGCATTATTGTCACTGTACAATACAAACTCTTTCAGGATCAAGTAGTGCCTCCATTTCTTTAATGCCTGTATGATAGCATAGAACTCCTTGTCATAAGTGGAGTACTTCACTTTCGCCTCATTAAGCTTCTCGATGAAGTATGCTATCGACCTGTCTTCCTGACTCAAGACTTCCCCTATTGCAAATCCGCTTGCATCGCATTTCACCTGAAATGTCTTCTGGAAATCCGGCAGCACCAAAACTGGTTGTTCTGTGATCTTCCTCTTCAAAAGATTGAAACTTTTCTCAGCTTATTCAATCCAGTGAAAATATTTATGTCTTTTCTTCACTGTATCCATCGCTGCACTAATTCCACTGAAATTCCTGATGAACTTCCAGTAGAAACTAGCCAATCCGTGAAAACTCCTCACCTCAAAGATATTCTTCGGTGATGGCAAGTTCTTGATCACTTCCACCTTATCTAGATCCATCCTCAACTCATTTTCCGAAATAACAAATCCCAAGTAAATGAGTTATGTCTTCATGAATGAGGACTTCTTCATATTTATCAACAACTTCTCCTGCTGTAGTTTCTGCATCACTGTAGCCAAATGCTTCAGATGCTCCGCTACTGTTTTACTGTAAATCAGTATGTCATCCAAATACACAATGACAAATTTTCCGATGAACTCCCTCAGGACTTCGTTCATCAATCTCATGAAGGTACTTGGTACATTTGTTAAGCCAAACGACATAACAAGCCATTCATACAACCCTTCATTTTTTTTGAATGTTGTCTTCCATTCATCACCTTCTCTCATGCGGATTTGATGATACCCACTTTTCAAATCTATCTTTGAAAAATACTTTGCTCCACTCAAGAAATCCATCATATCATCCATCCTCGGCAATAGAAATCTGTACCTGATGGTTATCTTGTTTATCACCCTTGAGTCAATACACATCCTCCAGCCTCCATCTTTCTTCAGACTGAGTACTGTTGGAACAACACACAGACTCAATTTTTCCCTGACCAAACCTTTGTCCAACAAATCCTGGACTTTTCTTTTGACCTCTTCATTCTCTTGCAGCGTTAATCTATATGCGGATTTGTTTGGCAAATTGGCTCCTGGTATGAGATCAATATGGTGGCTCACACTTCTGATCGGTGGCAACGAACGAGGTAGTTCATCCACTACTATATCAGCGAACTCTTCCAATAGTTCCTGAACTTCTTCTGGTAAATCGTTTACTCTTATGCTGATCAAAACAATCCTTGGTTTTCTGACGACAATGAACTATGGATCCTCCTTCTTCTTAACCTCTGTAAGAAGTTCCTTCCCACTCATGAGAAGTATAGTGTTGCTTACTTTAGGCTTCACCTCCTTATCCTTAATTGGAAGTAACATGTGTGTCCTCCCATTTTTCTCTAGGGTGTATGTGTTCATTCTCCCATCATGAATCACATTCCTGTCATATTGCCATGGTCTACCCAGCAATAAATGGAAAACATCCATGGGAATAACGTCACAGAGTATTTTATCATTATATCCTCCTATCTTAAACTCAACTAAACATTGTTTAGTGACATTTACCTGATGTCCCTTTTGTAGCCATGAAAATTTATATGGACTTGGATGTTCAATCGTCTCCAGCTCCAGCTTCTCTACCATATCTATAGAAACAAGATTATCCGTGCTACCACTATCCACAATGACCTTGCATACCCTATCCTTGGTCTTGAAAGTAGTCCTGAAAAGTCCGGTCCTTTGGACTAAACTCTCCACCTCTTTCTCGGGTGTCAAAAGGACTTTTCGCATCATCAACGATCTTCCACCTTCAGCGTCTTCTTCTTCAACATCCCACCTCTGTGCCTCAGTGATGTGAGCTTTTCCAATCTCCTTATTTTTATCTGGACACTCATAAGACTGTGCCCATTCTTTCCACATGTGAAACATGTAATTACTCCACCTCTTCCTCTTCCTCTACCTCTAGTACGAGGAAAAGTGTTACTGTCAGCATAATCTCCTCTCTGCTCAGTATGCTTCCCTCTCTGTTCAGGATATTTCCCTCGTTGTGAGCTTCCACCTCTCTCAGTTCGAGTCTGAGGTTTTTTCCAGTCTTCCTTGGGTTTCTGATATTTATCCCGGGCAACTGATTTGCCTCTGGGATGACTTCTGCCTCGGCCCCTCTGACTCTGCTTTTGGCTCAGCTTCTCTTCCACTTTTAGAGCCATCTGATAAGCATATTCCACCATTCGGATGGTCAACATACTCATCTCATCCTAAATTTCATATCTTAGGCCATTCGTATACCTGGCTACTTTTTCATCATTTCTTTCATGATGACCTGCCCTGATATTCAACCTGTAAAAATCTTCAGTATATTCCTTCACTGACATCAGCTTCTGTCTCAGGTTCTGCATTCTCCTGAACAGAGTAATCTGATAATCCCTGGGGATGAATTTTTCTTTCATCTTTGCAATCATCCTGTCCCAGATCTTAATTTTCTGCTTTCCTTGGCAATGCCTATCCGCTTGTAGTTCATCCCACCACAATGTTGCATGTCCTTTTAACCTCGTGACGACATGCTTGACCTTCTTTTCCTCTTCCACATCTTCATAGTCAAAGTAGGTGTCTAGAGCTCTAATCCAGTCTAGAAGTTCTTCAGCATCCAGGTTTCCTTCATAAACTGGAATGTCCATCTTCTCCTTTGCACCCATTCTTGCAACATCTTTAAGAAAGTATTCATTTGTTGCATCTTCTGCTGTGACTTCTTCTTCTCCATGTCCATCATCATCTTCATTTTTGGACTCACTGATATCTCCTACATCAGCTGTGTGTTTTTGTCTTATCTCCATGTCCACAAGTCTGACGCGTATGTTATGTAGATCTCTTTCTATTTCTGGATTCTACACCTGTCTACCCCTTCCTCTGGACGTCTCCCTCTCCTCCTCTGGATTGGGTGATTGTCTATCTCTTCTCCTTGGCGGCATGGTGAATTCTCTTTTTATCTGCTACATAAAGCAAAGAATCCTTCTACGCTCTGATACCAAACCTGACGCAGCCTCCTCACCCCTTGCCTTGGCAAAAGGTCTCTGCGCTGACCTCCCGGTATTTAAGGATCGTTCAAAGTTTACCCTCAAGCCAGAGTGACTCCTTCGATTCACCCCCTGGAATCTCTATTTAAATTTGACCCACAGGTCTTTTTCAGCACCTTACAGCCTTTAGGCCAGATCCCTTCTCCGTTCACAACAGAAAGTCACAATCGGGTTTTGGGGTTTTCCAATTCCCGATGTCACGAACCCTTGCTTCATCAAATTCCTGATTTTCGATATCATGATGCGCTCCCTTGGTACTTTAGCCCCTCTTGGCTATGCCCCTAGTCCATGCGACCTCCTCTCATATGACCGCAGTCATACCTCTTATCGGGATTCGGGGTTTCGAATGTCGAAATGTATTAAACCTCTTGTCCATGGAATCCCCGATTTCCCGATTCTCAGTTTTTCGATTAATGACTCTTCCTTTCAGGAAATTTCCCGAAATCTTCGATCTCGGCCATGCGTCCCAAGTGGATGGACGGCTTTGATCGTTTACAGGGTTTCCAACATGGATTTTCCCGATCTCTTGCTTGCAGAACTTCTGATTTTCCGAGTCCCGAAACTCCGATGGAGCCTTCCTTTTCGGGACTTTTTTCGAGATCTTAGATCTCCGCCACGTGTCCCCTCAGGGTGGACGACTCATATTGACTCTGGGATTTTCACTATGAAAATTCCCAATCACTGGTCCTCGTGACTCCCGATTTCATGAAGGCCGAAATCCCGATGGCCACGCCCCGGGTCGGAACTTTCCTCCTCCCGTTCACAAACTTAAACCTTGTGCAACTCCCGGCTAATCCAATGGCTGATGGGTAACTGGGCGAGGATCCAACGGCTCACGTTCTCTTGTGGGTGGACTCTTCACACTATCGTATCCTCCTCGCTTCTATAGCATATCTAATGCCTGGCGGGATTTCACTAATCCTCCCCCTAGATTCCTGACCGTCGGTCTCTTCCCTTTGATGATTTCTACGAAGGGAACCAAGGATTCTTCCCTGGACTTATTCGCTTCCGCTACAAAATTCCGATGCCCCTCAATATTTTCAAAGGCTTTACTTCCCCTGATCTTCTCACAACTTTGAGCCTTAAAGAGGGTCCTTGCACGCACTCCTTTCGACAACCTCCAAACACCTGAAGTGTTAAACGCTTTTGACCTTGCGCACGCTCTGCAACAACGGTCTCTCAATAACTTTGCTCATATACGCACTCTGAGACTCTCCTCGGCCTGCGCACACCTTGCACGGTTCCTGTGCCTGTCTGCACTTCTGAATGAATGAGGACAAAGCTAAACTACCTGAGCTCTTCATCAACAAACTCCTTGTGGACTATTCGACTGCACTCCTTGCAGGAACTCTTGCTCAGATAGAGAAACAATTGAAACTCATTCCTATTCTCCTCTAGACTTCAACTCAAACATGAAATCATATATACAGCATATAAAGCAAATGTATAACAGGAAGCAAACATTCATGAGCATACCATTTAGCATCAATACACAGAGAACAAACACAAACCATGAATTTGAATCAACCTTTTTCTATTAATCCAAATATTTGTACATGGGCATTCTTACACAGCTCTATGCATGCTCTTTCTCCAATGATTCTAACTAACTTACAATGCACAATGAGGGTGTCTATATCCCATTTCCCTCTTGTCCTTTCAAACTGTCTAATCTAAAATTTAATTCTATCTACCTGCATTAACTACCTTAAATGCCTTCTACCTACTAAGGACGAGAGCTAATGGCTCAAGGTCCGCTTACAACACACAAGTGCGCCTCATCTTAATGGCTCATTTAAGATGGCGCATCAAATTCAAGGGGATTTCAAAATTTGTGTTGGCATTTGTCCAGCTGTCTCTTGCTTCCACGTTGGCTCGCTTGATGTGTTGGCGATGCTCCTGCATCATTCATTCACGGTGTTACTTAAGTTGTTGTTGTGTTGGTGTTTCAAAGTAGAGCTATCAAAGTTAGGCGGTGTTGGTCAAAAGATATTAACTGCAATATGGGAGTGAAACAAGATTGTCCCTTGTCCCCTATCCTTTTTGGCATATACATTGACAAGTTAGAAGATTGCTTGGAAAAAACAGGTTGTCGGCCCTACTCTCATTGGTATAGTCATCAATCTTATTCTTTATGCTGATGATATTGTTTTTATGGTAAGGAGTGTTGATGATTGCAACTACGTGAGACATTCTCCAACTTACAAACCTAAGAGAAAGCCCCTGAGAGGGGTGTGTGGTTCCTATCTGAGACAGAGTTGGAACGTAGAGATGGTCTCCTCTTTACAAATATTTGAGAAGAACTCCAGATGATTCTCTTGTGTAACGCAGTGAGAAAGGAGATCTGTTGAGTTGGACGTGCCTGTGGCTAAGCACAAGGTGAACGTGTGAAATCTCAAAGTGTTGGGTGCATTTTCATGAGAACATAAATGAAGATGAAGTATTAAGCCTCCTCTGAGTAGAAGAGTTGATGAGAAACTCCAGATGATTATCATGTGTAATGCAGTGGGAAAGAAGATCTGTTGAGTGGACGTGCTTATGGACGAGCACATGTGAACGTGATCCTAGTGGCTGAGCACTAGTAAACAAGTGGTTCTTTTGTGTAATGCAGTGAGCCAGAGATATGGACATCCCTATGGATGTGCCTCTAGTGGATGAGCACTCGTGAGTGTATAAAATCCCTTGCTATATTGTTCAAGAGTCAGACCTTCTTGTAACCCTAATTGTAATGTAAAGGGTACAGGTCGTCCCCACCTTAATGTGATTAATAATTAATGTAAAAGATAATTAATATGGTTAATATTAATTATATTGTGAGCTAGTGAGGTCAGCCCTGTTGTGCCTATAGACACTTATGTTGACAGGTTCAGTCTAGTATAAGTAAAGGTAAATTCTCCATTGAGGAATCATATCTTTCATGTCAGTTTGGAAATTTCAGCAAGTACACCTTCTTAGGAAAAGTGCACACCTCTCTTGGGCATTAGTCTTCTAGGGTTTGAGCACCCTTTTGTGTGCTAGGTTTCATTGGTGGTGAAGGTATTTCTCTTGAAGAATATAACAAAGGATTTTGGATGGGTTTTCTTCCCTTGTTGAGAAGGGTTTCCCATGATACTTCTTGTGTTCTTATGCATGATGTTTCTTCTTGTGATCTTGGTTGTTGCAACATTATTGGTTATGGTTAAATGCTAAAAATGGAATGAACTTCATGCTTAACCTTGCTTATTGAAAAATCAACAAGGAGTCCCCATGATCTTGAAAACCAACTAAGAATCTTCAAGGATTTTTCCTCCAATATGGGTATGATTGTTAATACTGATAAGACTAAGGTCATGATTATTAAATCCAATAATATCTCTTATGATACCTTCATATATGACAACAACAAATTGGAGGAAGTGACTTCATACAAATATCTTGGAATTGATATTCATCACAAGCTCAATTGGAATTATAGCATTGAAAAAATGATTATTGGGGGATGGAAAGCTTATTATGGGCTTGAAAACAATTGTAAATCAACTGATATTTAGAGTTGGGATAAGAAGAAACTCCTATTTGAGACTCTTGTTACACATGTTATTCTTTATGGATGTGAAGTGTTGGTTTGTAGTATCTCTCGTGAATCCTGGAGAAAGATAGAGCAAATACAAAAGAATTTTATAACCTATAATCTCAAAATTAAAGGAAATAAATCCTATCCCATCCTCCTCTTAGAAACAAGTCTCTCTCCCATTGAGAGCATGGCTATGACTAGATACCTAATGTATAAGAACAAGTTAAACAACATGGAAGACAAGAGGCTTCCTAAAATTGCTTCAAAATCGAGTTATAACCACTATCCACTCAAGCAAGGATGGCATAAAGATGCCCGGTCTTGGATAAACTATTGGGGAATCATGGAAGACACCATCTTATAGAATAAAGATACTATTAAAAAAAAGTCAAATCAAAATTTAAGGAGAAAATGTGGTGTGATAAAGAGTTAAAGGAAAAAAGAAAATTAAGGTATTATAAGGATGTAATCAACCCTAATCTAGAAGATCAAAATTATCTATCTATAAGCATTGCTAAGATAAGAACAAATTCTCACGAGCTTTGTAGTGAAACTGAGCATTAGTCAATTCTTAAAATGCCATGGGATGAAAGAGTGTGTCACCTTTGTGACACTAAGAAGGTTGACGATGAAAAACAATTTCTCTTAGATTGTCCAACCTATACCCATATTAGATCTCATTTTCCAAATATTTGTCACACTACCAACCTTCCTAACCTCTTAACTCAACAAAAGTATGGTGATCTTGGTTGTTGCAACATTATTGGTTATGGTTAAATGCTAAAAATGGAATGAACTTCATGCTTAACCTTGCTTATTGCAAAATCAACCAAGAGTCCCCATGATCTTGAAAACCAACTAAGAATCCTCATGGATTTTTTCTCCAATATGGGTATGACTGTTAATACTGATAAGGCTAAGGTCGTGGTTATTAAATCCAATAAGATCCCTTATGATACCTTCGTATATGAAAACAACAACTTGGAGGAAGTGACTTCATACAAATATCTTGGAATTGATATTCACCACAAGTTCAATTGGAATTATAGCATTGAGAAAATGATTATTGGGGGATGGAAAGATTATTATGGGCTTGAAAACAATTGTAAATCAACTGATATTTGGAGTTGGGATAAGAAGAAACTCCTATTTGAGATTCTTGTTACACCTGTTATTCTTTATGGATGTGAAGTGTGGGGTTGTAGTATCTCTCGTGAATCCTGGAGAAAGATACAAAAACTACAAAAGAATTTTATAACCTATAATCTCAAAATTAAAGGAAATAAGCCCTATCCCATCCTCCTCTTAGAAACAAGTCTCTCCCCCATTGAGAGTATGTCTATGACTAGATACCAAATGTATAAGAACAAGTTAAAGAACATGGAAGACAAGAGGCTTCCTAAAATTGCTTCAAAATCGAGTCATAACCCACCATCCACTCAAGCGAGGATGACATAAAGATGTCCGGACTTGGATAAACTATTGGGGAATCATGGAAGACACCATTTTGCAGAATAAAGATACTTTAAAAAAAAAAGTCAAATCAAAATTTAAGGAGAAAATGTGGTGTGATAAAGAGATAGAGGAAAAAAGAAAATTAAGGTATTATAAGGATGTAATCAACCCTAATCTAGAAGATCAAAATTATGTATATGTAAGCATTGTTAAGATAAGAACAAATTCTCACGATCTCCATAGCGAAAGTGGGCGTTGGTCAATTCCTAAAATGCCATGGGATGAAAGAGTGTGTCACCTTTGTGACACTAAGAAGGTTGAAGATGAAAAGCACTTTCTCTTAGATTGTCCAGCCTATACCCATATTAGATCTCATTTTTCAAATATTTGTCACACTACCAACCTTCCTAACCTCTTAACTCAACAAAAGTATGGTGATCTTGGAAAGCTTCTCTTAATGTTTTTCGAGCACATAAACAAAATTCTTAAAAATAGCAAGTAATACTTACACTCTTAAGGTCAGATACACCAATTTGGTATGAGTCCAAGTTAATCATCATCATAATGAGAAACATTTAGTCAATAATTATGTGTTTTTATTCTTTCCATTGTTCTTTTTGTTAATCTTCGATTTTCTGGATAGAAAAATAGAAAAAAACAATGTAAAATCGTTAACAAAAATTACCTTAGAGTTCTCATACGCATTTATATATCCACTTGAAATATAATTTGATATCAGGTTGATGTGTGGTTGATATAATAGAAAAAAAAATAAAAAATTATTACGTAATTTAGACATTTATCTTTTCTAAATATCAACTAAAATTCTCATTTTGCTCTGATTTTCTTAACTATTTTAAGAATTTTTTTACTTTACATTCATCTATATCTCCACTTTTCACCGATCAGCATTAGAACTTTCAGAATTATTAACGGTTGGTCAATATTTGGGATTAAGCTACTTCGATGAAACAAATTCTCATGATTAGCTCGTCCAATTCTTTTAAAACCATTAACGATTTGTCAGTAGATTCCCGCGATTAGTTCGTGCCATGCCTTGGAGGAGGGGTTTTAATTCAGTTTTTTTAAGTTACGATGGAATGTTATTAAGATTATTCCGATCCATCTCTCGTCCAAAAATTTGGCGACCAAAACCACAATCTGCAAATATTATACTTGTGTGGAGAGAAACAGGCGAGGTAAAGAGGATCCATTGTAGATATATTGTTGATGTGGATCGGATCGATTGAGCAAAGATCGATGGATCAGATTTGATGTTGCACTAGTTGTGAA
>JZKD02S1674219.1:348147-362184 GCA_000966675.3 Picea glauca | reverse complement strand
GAGTTATTTTATTTTGAAAATTTGAATAAAAAGTTAAATTTTTAGTTTTCAAAACTTTTTTCTTAATCAATTAACTTTTTCATCTATTTGTCTCATTAAACACTTCTATCTTCACTATTATTAAAGTTTTTGAATTTGATTAATTATCTTTTAAAATATTTGATTATTTAATTTTTTAAATCTATTTGTCTCATTAAACACTTCTATCTTCACTATTTAAGTTTTTAAATTTAATTGATTATCCTTTAAAATACTTGACTATTTAATTTTTTTAATTTGATTGAATATCCTTTAAAATAATAAATTGTTTTATTATTTATGATGTTATAGTGTATCTTAATTCAAAGTGAAAACATACATAGTCCTATACAAAGTCTATTGGGAATGTACATTGTTCACTCAATCCCATGACAATCAACTCAAACTTATGACTTGAATTCCCAAGTTTCATGTTTCATATACTTTAATACATTGTTTTACTTACACCTTTTAAAAAAAATTCAATTATCATACTACATATTATTTCTATATACCTGTGTTGACGATTAAGCTTTATTCCATTAATCAAATTAAAACCCCAACTTATACTACTTACACCTTTTAAAAATATTTCACTTATCATATTACATATTATTTCTATATACCTATGAATTCACTTATCATACTACATATTATTTCTATATACCTATATGTTGATGATTAAGCTTTATTCCATTAATCAAATTAAAACCCAACTTATACTACTTACACCTTTTAAAAATATTTCACTTATCATATTACATATTATTTCTATATGCCTATGTCGATGATCGAACCCCATTCCATTAATCAAAGCATAATTTATAACTCAAGCTTAAGCTTCATTACATTATTTTAGGTAACCAAGATGGCTCTAGACCATGTGTATAATTCATTATATACGTGATTCCAATGTGTCATAAGAAATACCAAGTCAAAATTGGTTTTACTGTTCAACTACTTGAATCCAAATTAAAAATTGTTAAACATATCATTGGAAGCTCACATGGTTTGGTATTCATATCTCATTCGAAGTTCTTGGTGCCACATGGTTTAGTATTCCTATCTCATTCGAAGTTCTTGGTGCCACATGGTTTAGTATTCCTATCTCATTCAAATCTCTTTTACCACCAAGAGGGCTCAACCAGCGTGACCACCTAACATCGAACCCCACCATAATCTAATAATTGAGTCAAAAACCAATCCCAAGCCCTGTCATGCTTATATTTGCACTAGTATACATTAAAAAAAGTATAAATTAGTTGGGATTATAAAGCTTGTAGCTTGAGAAACCTGATGCATGTGGGATATATCCTCTCCCAAAATAAAATGGTGTGTGCTACCCTGGGATCAACAAATCCACTTGAAGGAGATGCTATTAAAAAATATATTGTCTTGTGCCATCTCTAGGTTAACCAAGAATAGCCAAATTGAAGCCCATGACATTGTTATTTCCCTTGGCATTCGACATGTATTGTAACTATTTTGACATCAAGAATTCAATACAAAGAAATCACAAAGTGTCAATAAGTGCATAAGTGCATTGTAGTTTCATCATAAGGATACCACATATATATTTAACCATTCCCATCTAAGGAAGATCAACACAATAATTCCTATTCAACATTAGTGCAGACTCAAAGTTGGTCTACAGTGATGGGGATCCAATCTGGATGTATTTGATCATAATTTGTTAGTTGTAAGACTAGACTATTCAGATGAGATCTATTGCCACACGACCACTGCCAGTATCCTCTAGTTTTTACAACTTACATGTAGAATGTATTATGCTTTCGGCTTGCACATTACTGAGTTCATTTTTTAGATTCCTCAAGTACGTATAATGATTTCCAATCCCCTTGTATTCCAAACAATATTCCTTTATTACAAGAGCAATGTACTCCAATTGCATCTTTAAAATCATTTTCTTAAATCTACTCAATAGGAAAACAACACACACTTCTAACTTTTCCATAGCTATATCCTCCGCATGTGGAAAATGTCAGAACCAATAGATGTATTAACATGTTTGTCAACATGAAAGTCTCTTTGTAAAGGTTGCACCTTGTTCCATGAGATATTATTTAAGCTTAAAAATATGAGTTTTCTTTAATGTTAGTTTGGCCTTCTTCATTGCCCTTTTGAACTTCTTGCTAAATTTAAAAATCAAAATGACAATGATTTTGTGTATAGAAATAGAGGCACACTAGGCATTAACCCATGATATTCATAAGATGATTCAATCATAGATACTATTGGCATGCCCCCACTTTTTCTTCAGGTCCATCAAGTTGTGTTTTGGCAGTTATAGCTTGTCACTTTCCAACCCATCTTGGAGACTCTATTTCTATACAACTTTGTTGAAAATATAGGGGATTTAATTCTATGTCATAGGGTAGGTTGTTTGTAATACACCAAGGACGAGCCCCAGTTATATTTTGAATTTTAATCATGTTTTGTAGATTGGTGAGTCGAGCAATACTAAGCTGGTAAGCTTATGTGTTTATTAGGCCAGAGAGCCTAAGTGTTAAAGGCCAAGAGCTTGATTTTGTATATGTAATTATGTAGATCTTTAATAAAATATAAATATCATTGTGTGCAGACTGACCACGAAGAAAGAGTGATGGGGGACTAAGATTCCACAAGGTAGGTAAGGGAAAGGGGGCTGAAAGGTTGGAAAGAGGGGATAAGATTAGGTCCATAAGTCCTTGAGAATAATAATTTATTATTATTCCAAAGTTGTGTAAAAGACATGTTTTTATCCTCGGTCCTGGGAGAGGCAACGTGTGTGAAAGGAAACACATGCACCTCCGGGAAGACAAGTGTCGACCTGTGCACATGCAGTTAAAGATGAAAATTCATCTCGTGTTGGGGGTTCATCCTCCATTATGGAATACGATGTCTATCATGTTTGGTAGGGAAACTGATCTCTACATACCCTCACACAACTCTGAAACCAGAAAATCATGAGGCCGACTTGTGATGTTTTCCTGAGAAGTCGATGCACCCTCCATTTGAACCCGTTTTTCCTCTGCGTTGGACCTCTGCGTAAGCCATGCACCTCTGAAAATCAGACCCGTGAATTTGACCCACATCTTCTGTGAATTTTGAGCATCCCATAAATGTTTATGTCATATGTGTTATAACTGTGGGTTGTTGCGGACATGTAGTCTCTTGGCTGAGGGTGGCTTGTCGTCATCATCTGTTCCTTGCTGAGCCTTTTTGTTGTCCTACTTGTGTTGGAATGAAGCTGAAGAAGAAGGTTGTTGGGCATGTGTGCAACACTCTCTCTAGGTGAGAGAGGTGGTTGTGGTTGAAGAAGCAGGTTATTAGGCTTGTGTGCAACACTCTCTCCAGGTGAGAGAGGTGGTTGTGGTTGAAGAGGTAGGTTTTTAGGCCTGTGACCAACTCTCTCCAGGTGAGAGAGTGTGTTGTGGAAGTGAGTTCTCGTGGAAGGGGTCCCGTAGCTGCTACAGAGCTCTGAGAATTCCAGTCCGACCTATTGTTGAAGCCCAAGGCAAGGAAGGTGAAGCAGCCAATGGACTGAGTGACAATAAAGGTGTATACTCCTGGGGTGGGACAGGCATGTGGGGAATGAGATTCTGTGAGTAGTGGGAATAAGTGGCTCCTGGGAGAGAATCCTTCCTCATAAACTGTGTGTCTTCCCGTTGACCTTGCCTAGCCTAGGATTCCCTTTCCCGGTGGAGCTTAGTCCTAGATCGGGGGTGACCTACTGCTGAGAGTGATTAACAGTGTGGTCTAAGGCTTGGAGGTTTGTGGAAGGTATGCACATAGTTGGTGGTGTTATTCCAGTTAAAATATAAGTATAATTTATGTCCTTAATTTTATGTTATGCATACCTGCGATGCTTGAATGTTATCATGTATTCCATTACGTATATGAACTACTGTTAATTCCATTGATTCTGTATGGTAGCAGTGATTCTGTGATTATTGTGTTATGTGTTTAATTTCGGTTAAAATTCATGTTATATATATGTGTGTGTGTGTGTGTGTGTGTGTGTGAATGTTATGTAGTGGTAGCATTGCCCAACCCATTGGTGGTTGGGGATGTTACAAATTGGTATCAAAGCTAAGTAAAGTGTCTAAGTAGGGGAATTGTCCGACCTGTTGGTGGTCAAGGATGTTACAAATGGGTATTAGAGCATGGTTTCGACACTGAGCCTAGATGGGCCATGTTAGTTGTTAACGAGACAAAGTTTTCAGAGTGATTTTTTGTCGAAAGAGAAAAAATTCGAGTTCAGAGCCAAGGTTTCAACATCGAACCTGGATGGGCTAGATAAGTGGTCATTGGACCCGAGGTTTCAGGTGGAAACTGTGTATGGAGGGACTAATTTTAGACCTCAGAACCNTTCTGCAGTGGTAGCATTGCCCAACCCGTTAGTGGTTGGGGATGTTACAAAGTGGTATCAAAGATAAGTAATGTGTCTAAGTAGGGGCATTGCCCGACCTGTTGGTGGTCAGGGATGTTACAAATGGGTATCAGAGCATGGTTTCGACACTGAGCCTGGATGGGCCATGTTAGTTGTTAATGAGACAAAGTTTTCAGAGTGATTTTTTGTCGAAAGAGAAAAAATTTGAGTTCAGAGCCAAGGTTTCAACATCGAACCTGGATGGGCTAGATAAGTGGTCATTGGACCCGAGGTTTCAGGTGGAAACTGTGTATGGAGGGACTAATTTTAGACCTCAGAACCTTCCTGAGTGCCAAGAAGTTACCTTGGTCATGTTACGAAGCTCAGGAGGAGTAGCGGTATCATAAAACCACGACATAAGTTGTATTGGACCGCAGAGTAATGTAGGCCATAGGATCTGTTCAGAAGTAAGTGAAACCCTTTTACGACTGTTAGATCTTGAGAAGTCGCGCACAGGTTAGTCATGAGAACCCTTTAGAATTCGCAAAATCGAAAAATTGGAAGTGAAGAGAGGTGAACACCTCTGAAGCAAGGAATCGTGAAGTGGATCTCGATCATTGGTTGCGAGAGAGATAAGGACCATCAATTAACCAGGGAGAGTTCAGAACTATGGAAATCGGGAGAGGGGAAAAGTGTTGATGCACAAACTTTTGAAGCTCGAAGTTTTGAAGTGAAAGAGTAGACGTGGTGGGGCCGGATGACGTTGCCTGGGGTGACGTGGACCTTTCTTATACCCTCCACGTACCCTCACTCAGAATGTTTACAGCTTTACTATGTGGGCCATGAGGTTGAATAACATAGTTAAAGGTCGGAGGACCCACACTGGCGCTGATCATGATACATCAATATCGATGGTCAGGAGGCATTGTGAGGACCTAAGTTGCACGTGAGTTAATTCTCCAAGGTGGTCCCGCAATCCAAACCATGGTTTTCCCAAGGGGTTACATGTCAACATTAGAGGAATTGCGGGATGAAAGAAAGGTTACACCAAACCACCATTTCATGCCCGCGGAATTGGAAAAGCGTAAGTGATGTGACGTAATGATGTCAACAAAAGTGTCATGGAAGTGTTCATAAATTAATGGTTCGGGGAATTCGGGGTGTGCGGATATGAAATCCTCCAAAGTCCCAAAGCTCCAAAGTCCCAGATCTCACATGCTTGAAGTTCTATAGTAAGTGTCATCTATTGGATGTCAAGTAGTAGTGGATGGTTGATCCACCCTACTTCGTGAGTTCATTAATTTAGAGCTTCGAGAGTCTGTTGTGATGTATTATGAAGGTTTATGAAACTTGAAATTTCGAGTAAGTGCCTATCGATCTAGTTCTTGGTCACAACCCTTGATCGCATGGGTTGGGATCTAAGAAAAAAGGTGCTAATGTCCAAAAATTATAACAGAGAAGAGCTCCAAAAGAAGAAATCTGCATGGATTCTTGATTAAAGAGAATCACAGAGAATGAAAACTGAATGTTTTCTTGAATCAAATTTGTTTATGAATGTTGTGGGATTTTTTAAGGAATGATGGACTGAAAAATTTCGAGTTCAGAGCCAAGGTTTCAACATCGAACCTGGATGGGCTAGATAAGTGGTCATTGGACCTGAGGTTTAAGGTGGAAACTGTGTCTGGAGGGACTAATTTTAGACCTCAGAGCCTTCTTGAGTGCCAAGAAGTTACCTTGGCCATGTTACGAAGATCAGGAGGAGTAGCAGTATCATAAAACCACGACAGAAGTGGTATTGGACCGCAGAGTAATGTGGGCCATAGGATCTGTTTGGAAGTAAGTGAAACCCTTTTACGACTATTAGATCTTGAGAAGTCGCGCACAAGTTAGTCATGAGAACCCTTCAGAATTCGCAAAATCGAAAAATTGGAAGTGAAGAGAGGTGAACACCTTCGAATCAAGGAATCACAAAGTGGATCTCGATCATTGGTTGCGAGAGAGATAAGGACCGTCGATTAACCAGGGAGAGTTTGGAACTGCGGAAATCAGGAGAGGGGAAAGTGTTGATGCACAAACTTTTGAAGCCCGAAGTTTTGAAGTGAAAGAGTAGATGTGGTGGGGCCGGATGACATTGCCTGGGGTGACGTGGACCTTTCTTATACCTTCCACGTACCCTCACTCAGAATG
Organism: Picea glauca; assembly: GCA_000966675.3. NCBI lineage: Eukaryota > Viridiplantae > Streptophyta > Pinopsida > Pinales > Pinaceae > Picea > Picea glauca. The sequence continues at coordinate 355,607 of JZKD02S1674219.1, read as the reverse complement.
TTTACAGCTGTACTATGTGGGCCATGAGGTTGAATAACATAGTTAAAGGTCGGAGGACCCACACTGGTGTTTATCATGATACATCAATGTCGATGGTCAGGAGGCACTGTGAGGACCTAAGTTGCATGGGAGTTAATTCTCCAAGGCGGTCTCGCAATCCAAACCATGGTTTTTCCGAGGGGTTACATGTCAACATCAGAGGAATTGCGGGATGAAGGAAGGGTTACACCAAACCACCATTGCATGCCCGCGGAATTGGAAAAGCGTAAGTGATGTGACGTAATGACGTCAAAAAAAGTGTCATGGAAGTGTTCATAAATTAATGGTTCGGGGAATTCGGGGTGTGCGGATATGAAATCCTCCAAAGTCCCAAAGCTCCAAAGTCCCAGAGCTCACATGCTTGAAGTTCCATAGTAAGTGTCATCTATTGGATGTCGAGTAGTAGTGGATGGTTGATCCACCCTACTTCGTGAGTTCATTAATTTAGAGCTTCGAGAGTCTGTTGTGATGTATTATGAAGGTTTCTGAAACTTGAAGTTTCGAGTAAGTGCCTATCGATCTAGTGCTTGGTCACAACCCTTGATCGCATGGGTTGGGATCTAAGAAAAAAGGGGCTAATGTCCAAAAATTATAACAGAGAAGAGCTCCAAAAGAAGAAATCTGCATGGATTCTTGATTAAAGAGAATCACAGAGAACGAAAACTGAATGTTTTCTTGAATCAAATTTGTTTATGAATGTTGTGGGATTTTTTAAGGAATGATGGAATGAAAAATTTCGGTTGTCTGCAAGTTGTGTTTGTAGAAGTTAAAAGAGTGCCAGAACCAAATAGAGTTTCCACTGAGTGCAAAGACATATGTTACTTGGAAAGAATTCAAGAGGTATTTTGAAAAGAAATACTTGACTAAAAGATATTATGATAGAAAGATGAAAGATTTCTTTGAATTCAAGTTGGACAACATGTCCATTGATGAATATGAATGAAGGTTCTTGGAGTTGTTGAAATATGTTCCCTTCATCAAGGATGAGACTGTCAAAATTCAAAGGTATCTGAGTGGACTACCACCTTCCATTGGGGACAAGATTCAGTATGATGACCCAAAAACTATGGAAGAAACGATAAGAAGAGTGAAATGTTTATGTGAACAACAAAGAGAAAAGCCTACTTTTCGGAAGGCTTGGGATGACCAGAAGAATTTTAAGAAAGAGCAGAGGCAGAAGGGAAACAAACCACCCTTTTTTCAGGAACAATCCTCAAGGATAGTCAAGTTTTAGAGAGCCCAGGAAGGTTGAAGTAGGTGGTCAATTGCCAAGGTAGACACCTATGGAATGTTGGGGTTGTAAAGGAAATCATAGGTACAAAGACTGCCCTCACAGAAATGACAAAGTGAGAGTTGTCCATAATGTTCAACAAGATGAAACAGTGGAGGACATGGGCAGTAGAATACCAATGATCTATGCAGCTTTGGACAACAAGCAAGTTGAATTTCAATCACACATTATTGAAGTGGAAGGTATTATCAACAACCATCCCTTTACTATTTTAATTGATTCAGTAGCTAGTCATAGTTACATAGATCTTAGAATGGTGGAAAGTCTGCATTTACCAAGAAGCAAGCATGATAAATCTTGGTTAGTGAAGTTGTCTATAGGAGCCAAGAGAAAGGTTTTCGAGTTGGTTAAGTCTTGTCCAATGGACCTGAATGGATTGAGCACAAAGGCTGAATTGAATGTTTTACCTTTAGGTTCCTATGACTGTCTAATTGGGATGGATTGGTTGGACCAAAACCACGCCATATTAGACTGTCGTAACAAGGAATTCACTTGCCTGGATGAGGAAGGGAATTAGAGAACAGTCCAAGGAATTCCTAGAGAAGTTTTTGTCAGAGAAATCTCAGCAATGCAGCTGAAAAAGTGCTACAGGAAAGGCTCTCAATTATTTGTAGCCCATGTGGAGGAAGCATATAAGGATGAGGTCTCAAATATTGAAGACCATGCGGTACTAAAAGAGTTTGAAGATGTATTCTAGGAGGTACCCAGACTACCCCCGAAGAAGAATATTGACTTTTCTATAAACTTGATGCCTGGAGCAACTCTAGTGTCGAAATATCCTTACAGATTGAGAACACCAGAGCTGAAAGAATTGCAGTTGCAGCTTGAAGAGTTGCTGAAGAAGAGGTATATATGCCCAAGTGTGTCACCTTGGGGTGCCCCAGTCTTTTTCGTGAAAAATAAGGATGGAACGTTGAGATTGTGCATCGATTTTAGACAGTTAAACAAAGTGATTGTTAAGAACAAGTATCCTCTGCCACGGATCGATGATCTCTTTGACCAGTTGAAGGATGCTAAGATATTTTCAAAAATAGATCTTAGATAAGGATATCACCAGGTAATAATAAATGATGAATTCATCAGTAAGATCGCCTTCAAAACAAGGTATGGTCATTATGAATTCACAGTGGTGCCATTAGGGTTGTCAAATGCACCCGTTGTTTTTGTGTGCATAATGAATGGTGTGTTCAAAGAATATCTGGACAAGTTTGTCATAGTCTTTTTGGATGACATCTTGGTGTATTCCAATTCGGAGGAAGAGCACGAACAACATCTGAAGATGGTGTTGCAAGTATTAAGAGAGCACCAACTTTATGCCAAATTGAGAAAGTGCTCATTTTATCAAAAGAAGATCCATTACTTGGGGAATATCATTTCAAAGGATGGGATAGGTGTGGATCTTGAGAATATAGAAGCCATCATAGAATGGTTAATTCCTAAGAATGTGATAGAAGTCACATCCTTTATGGGTATAGTTGTTTATTATAGAAGGGTCATTGCAGGGTTCTCAAGCATAGCTCACCCTATCACTTCCTTGCAAGGAAGGAGAAGAAGTTTTAGTGGACGAAAGATTGTGAGAAAATATTTCAACGATTGAAGCAACTGTTAACCAATGCTCCAATCCTGAGGATTGCATATCCAAGTGAATATTTCATAGTGTGTACAGATGCATGCAAAGAAGGACTGGGAGGAGTCCTCAACCAGAATCGATTTGTAATATGTTATGAGTCTGGGAAATTGAAAGAGCATGAAAATAACTATGCCACTCATGATTTGGAGTTGGTAGATATTGTTCACACTCTGAAGAAATGAAGGCATTACCTCATGGGAAAGAGGTTTGAATTGAGGATAGACCATAATGGTCTAAAGTATTTGTTTGATCAGCCAACCTTAAATGCTAGGTAGATTAGATGGTTGGAATTCCTTTGTGAGTACGATTTTGATATCAATCATATCAAAGGAAAGGAGAACAAAGTGGCTGATGCACTCAATAGGAGAGTGCATGAATTACATAATACAACCATTAGCATGTACCAAAATGACATTAAAAGTAGAATTTCAGAAGTTGCAAATGCAGATTTGCAGTACAGGGATTTGGTAGCAAAGCTATAGCAAGGTGAGATGCCACAGAAAGTGGAAAATTATAAATTGGAATATGAAGGAACACTTATGTATAAGAACATAATTTATGTACCTAATTTCCAGGACTTGAAACTTATGATTTTGAACGAAATGCATAATGTGCCTTATGCAAGATACCCTGGATATTAGAAAACTATGGCAGCATTCAAGAGCCGTTACTTTTGGCCAGGTATGAAGAAAGAAATTGTAGAATACATCGTCAGATGTATGGAATGCTAGAAGGTTAAAGTTGATCATAGGCACCCAACAGGGTTGCTACAGCCTTTACCCATTATTGAGTGGAAGTGGGAGGTAGTCACAATGGATTTCATCACATGATTTCCCATAAAATGCAAGCAACATGATTCAATCACAGTGGTGGTGGACAAGCTTATGAAAGCTGCCCATTTTATTCCATTGAAGACTACTCACAAGGCATCTAATGTTGTTGATATTTTTATGAGGGAAATAGCACGATTACATGGTATTCCCAAGACAATTGTGTTTGACAGGGATCCGGAATTCACCTCAAAATTTTGGAAAGGGTTATTCAAAGGGTTCATAACGAATATGAACTTCAACACAACCTATCATCTTGAGTATGATGGGCATACAGAGAGGGAGAACCAAGTGATAGAAGACATGCTAAGGATTTATGTGAAGGACAAACCATCTAAATGGGAAGACTACCTACACTTGGTAGAATTTGCCTACAACAATGGGTATCAAGCATTGTTGAAGATGAGCCCATTTGAAGCACTTTATGGAAGAAAGTGCAACACTCCAGTAAGATGGGATAATCCAGCTGATAGAGCAATGGTTGGGCCAGAGTTTCTCAATGAAATGGAAGAGAAAATGCTAAAAATTAAGCAGAATTTAAAGGTTGCCCAAGACAGGAAAAAGAGTTATGATGATAAGAACAGAACCCACCGAGAGTCTAAAGTGGGTGACCATGTTTTCTTGAAATTAAAAACCAATAGAAGTTCCCTAAAGCTGGGAAACTATTCGAAGTTGGCAACCAGATTATGTGGGTGATTTGAAATCCTAGAAAGGATTGGACCAATTGCATATATTCTTGCATTTCCTGCATCTATGACTGTGCATAATGTGTTTGATGTTTCATTGCTTAAGAAATATATACTTGATGTTAATCATGTAATCGATTGGAATGTGATTCAGGTGGAGCAATAAGGCATCTTGCAAGTGCATCAGGTGCACATATTGGATCGGAAAATAAAGCATCTTCAAAATCGAGCCATGGGGTTTGTAAAGGTCCAATGGACCTAGTACGATTTTGAGGACACGAAATGGGAGCATGAGGATGCTATGTGGGTAGAATACCCGCATCTTTTTGAAGATTTTGGAAATCTTGTCGATGTTGTGTAAAGAGTTGCATTGAGGACAATGCAAAAATAAGGGGAGGGGATTGTAATACCCCAAGGACGAGCCCCGGTTATATTTTGAATTATAATCATGTTTTTTAGGCTAGTGAGCCGAGAAATTGTAAGTTGGTAAGATTATGTGTTTATTAAGCTAGAGAGCCTAAGTGTTAAAGGCCAAGAGCCCGATTTTGTATGTGTAATTATGAATATCTTTAATAAAATATAAACATCATTGCGTGCAAACCAACCATGAAGAAAGAGTGATGGGGGACTAAGATTCCACAAGGTGGGTAAGGGAAAGGGGGATGAAAGGTTGGAAAGAGGGGATAATATTAGGGGCTTAAGTCCTTGAGAGTAATAATTTGTTATTATTCCAAAGCTGTGTAAAATACATGTTTTTATCTTAAGTCCTGGGAGAGGCAACGTGTGCAAAAGGAAACGTATGCAGCTCCAGGAAGACAAGTTTCGACTGGGGCGCATGCAGCTAAAGTTGAAGAGTCATCTCATGTTGGGGTTTCATCCTCCATTCTGGCATCCACTGTCTATCCTATACAGCGGGGCAAATGATCTCTACATACCCTCATGCAACTCTGAAACCAAAAAATTGTGAGGCCAACTTGTGATGTTTTACTGAGAAGCCGACGCACCCTCCGACTGAACCCATTTTTCCTTTGCGTTGGACCTCTGCGTAAGACACGCACCTCTAAAAATCAAATCCGTGAAGTTGATCCACGTCTCCTGTGAATCCTGAAGCCTTTTTGCGACACTCTCTCCAAGTGAGAGAGGTGGTTGTGGTTGAAGAGGTAGGTTTTAAAGCCTGTGAGAAACTCTCTCCAGGTGAGAGAGTGTGCTTTGGAAGTGATTTATGCTGATTAAGGTTGATTGTCATTGATTTCAACCCTTGAAGAAAGCCCGGTATGACAAAGGTTTGGGTAATGGACCCAAGTTTGTCTGATGTAAAGATGACTCGTTATTGTCTTGTCATGGTTGATAATAAGTAGAAATGGATGAACTCCAAAGTGGTCCCCTTATGGTGAAATCCTTCACAGGAAGACGATTTGGGGATTGAGTTATCCTAGAAGTATGGTTAGAGAACCCATGCTTATTTGTGGAATAATTAGATGAGGTTCAGTGAATTTTTCAGTGAAACTATCCTATATGGATAGTGGTTGTCATTCCATTTTTGGTGGTATGTGGAACGTCACACAACTCCTCACGGTTAGAGAGTTATGGCCATGAGAAGTTGGAGAACCAAGGTTTGGGTAATGGACCCAAGTTTGTTTGAAGGATAATGGTATGAGTTTTGATATATTTGCAGGTAATATTAATCTATATGGATGGTACATGTCATTCCATTTCTGGTGGTATTTGGAACGTCACATAACTTCTCACGGTTTGAGAGTTGTGGCCTTACAAAGTTGGAGGACCCTCTTATGTCATCTAGAAGCCCCAAAAGGTCAAAGTAGTCAAAGTGGTTTAAGAGATTTTAGAAGGTAATTAATAAAGTGAAGTGATGAATGTACTATAATTCAAAGTGAATAAAAAATAAATTATTTAAATAATAAATTTAATGGATTAATTACAAGTGGGTTAACCCTAAAATAAAGAAAGTGGGCAAAGTGACCTAGAAGATGTTTTTAAAGAAGCTACTTGGAGAGTATAAATAAGAGGCAAAGATCTCTAATTTTATACACACTTGAGAATAACACCTAGAGGTGTTTGAGGTAACCAAAGGATATCTAAGCTAGATTTCTGAGGGAAGATGAAGAAAAGAAGGCTAAAATTCAAGGAAGGATAAATTATTTTGATGATGCTTTCTAAGGTATGTTATTTACAGGTCATCTCACCATTTTCGTAATAACTTTTTTTCTAGAATAATTCAGATTGTTAAATTGTTATTCTATTGATTAAACATATCCAAGTATCTTTGGTAAAAAAATGTTCTTTTGGGTCATTGTATTTTTGGAGTTACACTCTGTGGAAAATAGGGTTTGTGGCTAATCCTAAAACTAGTCTAAAACAGGTGTTTCAGGTAAAAACATCACAAATTCTTCATAAAATATCCAAATTCAGTAAGATCAAATGTGTTCGTTAGATTACAGTCTTTAGTATGTTGTGTAACAATTTCAGATCGATTCAATAAACAGTTAGTGTGGGGCACACTATACAAGGTCTCTCTCTAGAATAAGCCAAAATTCAACAAGGTATGCCATTTTTGCTATAAATCCTTTTCTGAGAGGTTCCAAGTAGTGACACTTGGAGGAATTGCATAAACACACTGAAGAACATTGTATATCAGTTTTAGATCTTTATTCATTACAGGTACAGAGTTATGATTATTTCAAGTTAGGGTTGTTGACTAATCCAAAACTAGTCATGTGAGACTAAAGAAAAGTTTGATGAAAATGCTAGTCTCTTGTTGTTTAAAGTTAAGGAAGGTTTGCAGGTATGTGATCACATACACCAGGTCTATTACAGAGTTATAAATCATATTTGGATGATGAAATTGATAAGGGATTTTGGTTGAGGTACAAGTTGGGTACATGGTTGAGACAAGCAGTTGATGAGTTGGCACATACATGAGGTGTATAGTTGATGATGTTGGTACATATTGATGAGTCATAGTT
>JZKD02S1674219.1:303305-321910 GCA_000966675.3 Picea glauca | reverse complement strand
AGATACATTTTAATTCTCAGAATAAACATATAGTTACTGTTATAATTAGACAATCCATAGCTTTCAACAGTAATTCATTTACACAACGGAAAACATGATAACAGATCCAGTACAGCCATGATAAAATGTGGTAAAAATATAATTAAACACTTATCTTGTGACAGTGGAGAAATCCACCAACCAAATGCAGGCCTTCCACGAACCTCCCAGCCATAAACCACACTGCTCCTCAACTCAACAGTGGGTCACCCCTGAGATGGGACTGAGCTTCACCCCAGGGCAAGGAATCCAGACTCAGGCTGAGGTTACAGGGAAGTCAGTCACACACAACCACCAGGAAGAATGCTCTCCCAGGAATCTCCCACGCTCACTGCCCATAGATCCTCATTCCCCACAAGCCTGTTCCAGCCCAGGAGAGTGAACCTTCTCTGTCACCTGGACAGTCCTTCGGCTGCCAGTCTCCCTTACCTTGGGTTACAGGAATAGATTGGACCAAAAGTCTCTGGGTTCTGTGGAAGCTACAGGGTTCCTTCCAAGAGCTCTCTCCTTCCTTTGCGCACTCTCTCACTTGGAGGGAGTCGCTCACAGGCCAACAAGCCTTACACAGTCCAGAATTGTGTGTCACAACAATATAGGGAAAATGGACACAGGCTTCCCAAGAACCGGTTCAGTAGTCACAGGATGTTCTCACGGTCAAGATTTCAGAACAGGGCTCCACGCATAAGCTCGCTTAGCTTTTTCCTAGGCAAACAGAGACTCTTCCCCGAAATTGACATGGACATTTCATTGGAGGAATGCACACACTGGTTTTCTCTCACCCACAGACTCCATGGCTCTGAACAAGGGTAAACACGCATTATTCAGCACCCAACACATTCTTCCTCTCTGTAACAGACATACACGAGGTCTCTTGCAGACTGGCTCATACCGATCCTACTCCGGGCAGTCGGGTCGAATGGAATGCGAGATATTTCTTTTCCCCCCCATGACTGTTGCTTTCTGTTTTATTTGCATGTGTCAGGGTGGACAATTGTCACCCTGGGAACTGCATGCGTTCCATCTGCATGCCTCCCTGTACACGCCTTTCCTTTTTTCTAGGAACTTAGAATAAAATAATATGCACATGGATTTTTAGGAAATAATATTAAAATATTATTCCAGGCCTAAGCCCCCTAGGCTTAGCTCCTAGGCTCAACACTCATCCCTTTTTCCACCTTCCAGCCCCTGGTTTCTTGCCCACTCTGTGGACGCTCAGTCCCCCTTCACTCATTCATCATGGTCAGTGTACACCTGGCGGTGTTTATATTTTATTGATTATTCTGCATACATACAAGTACAACAACAGGCTCCTGGCCCTCAAACACTTAGGCTTCCTGGCCTAACAACCACATAAGCCTTCCAGCTTATACAAAACTTGGCTCACCAGCCTATAGAACACATTTAAAATTCATTGCATATATCATGATCTATAATGGGGATGGACCTTGGGGACACTACAACACTACATGGAAGAATTTGAGCTATTTATTGAGAATGGAAGATTTGAGGTCGAGGAATATCTCATTGATTTGTAAGAATTGATATGTGTTTCCTCTCATCTATTACATCCAATTCTCTAAAATCTTGTAATTGCAATAGGCTCAGGTTGAAACTATGATGTGGGGTTGCAATAGGCTCAGGATGACACTATGATGTGGGGTTGCAAGGTGGAATGGTATGAGATTAGTGATGAGGTAGTGGGTGAAGCTGCTAAGAAGGATCTGGTCCCTTTGTTGAAGGGCGAGTCCCTGGTCTAACTGGGTTTTCTTTATCCCTCTTTACATCCTTAGACTCAAGCAATGGAAAGAAGTCCAGGTGAAGTTGTAATGAATTCTTGATTGGTGGAGGACCACTTGAAGCTAATATTTAAGATTCGGGGTGAGTTAGTTGATTTAAATTTTAGAATGGAAATGCTTGACAAAAAGGTCAATCTTCTATTAGATAGTTTCTCTAGGCCTCGATAACAATGACATGCCCAGGAGACACTAGCCAAAATGATGATTATCCTAGAATGGCCAATTCCACTAGAGCTACACCAAATAGAAAAATATGTCTGTTGATATGGTCCCTCACTTTACCCAGTGATTACCTTATGCAATAATGTTGGTCTTTTGTCCTAGTTTCATGTTCCATACTTGTTTTGTTGTTTATTTACTGTTATATGTTTGGGATAACTATAGCACATTTCCAACTTTATATCCCTCTGGGGTAGCTTATCATTTTAATTGGTCTTGGGCTTAGGCTAGTTACTATTGTTGGAAGCCCAAGCCTAAGGATACTATGACTATATTTATTCTGGTTCTTAGAAGGTAATACAAACTTCTAACTTACAAAAAAAAACTCTCTAAATTGACATAGGCTAGAAAGAAATTTTATTTTATATTAGATATCATTTATTTTATGCTTGTCAGAAGAGTTGCCTGAAGGGTAAGAATTTTTCATGTCAGTAAATGCTAAAATTTGTTGAGAAGCTTCCCCATAGATAATCCCTTCAAATAATTGTTTTCTAGATATCTAATGCAACTACCCTACAAGTTGTTTCTTCAGAGCATCAAAAGCCATCTCCAATATCTCCAACTACTCTATTGCATTGTTATTGCACATAAATAAACCATAATAAAGATCAGACCCATCTCCAAAAGTGTTATCAACAATTCGAAGAAATGTTTCATAACCTTTAGTATTAACTGGAGTATATTCCAATTTTAAGTTCAATTACATCCTCTCCACAGTGTGGGTAATAAATTGACTTTAAAGAGCATGGAAATCATGTTCAACGCATGTCATCTCAACCATCCTACAACAATCTTTTGTAAATATATTAAAAAATGTATAACAACATTACGCTCTCACTCATTTAGCAACCTTATCCTTTTCATAAACAAAAGGAAGGCTAGTCAACCCAAATTACCCATTTTTAGGCCCAAACATAGGATGAGTGCACATTATATCAAAATCTAGAGGCAACATCTGTAAAAATAATTGCATGGATACTCTTTGATAGGAAATATGCAAATAACGTGTTTCTCTTCAAACTTTGAATTGAAAATGACCTCAACAAAAACTCTATTTCTATAATAAATGAACATAATAATATAACCTCATAATGCTCTTCACAAAAATCATTTGCATCCTTGAAGAAAGAAACTCCCATCTTTCAAGAAATCTATGATCTATTGTTGGATAGGAATGTGAAAACAACTTTTAAGGGAAAAGTAAAAGGTTTGAAGAGCTGCACAGTAGAAAAAGAAACAATAAGGGAGATTCAGGAGTAAAGTGCATAGTGAGAAGGCATTCAGGATCGAAATGTGCAAAAAGAGAAAAGTTGGAAGTGCACAGGAAGAACATATTGGACAATGGATCAAGAAGATCAAGAAAATCAAGAAGATCAAGAGGATCAAGAAGAAAAAGAAAAGGAATAAAGAAAAGAGAGAAAAGAGGGTGCCAAAGAAGGACAATGAGTTCAAGAATGCAAAAGAATCATGCAAAAGGACAACTAGTTCAAGAGTGGAAAAGTACCATGCAGGCGCAAAAGTCGGAAACACATGTACGGGTCAACGAGTCATGAATTTTCATGGATGTTGTGATTTTTTAGTTAGTGACCAACGATTTTTAATTGAGTTATCGATTACTTGTCATGGGGTTTTAACCCTATTTGAATGTATAGATATGTAATGGGTTGGGAAGATTAGGGATTCTAGAATGTGTGAGGAGCTCGATTCTATGTATTAGAGTCTATACTCAATTTAGTCAAGAGAAAGAGTCTGTATGTGAGGATTTGGGGAGAAGAAACAGAGAAATATTTCACTGCATATCGATTAGGCCAGTTATGGTAAGTGTTGGTTATTATTCTTATTTGATTTTTTATCTCGAGTGACCTAGTGTTCATGTCTGTTTGGGGTTCCAACAAATCCTCGAAAACTATTGGCCCTCCTGGTAAACCAGAAGGCAACGCAACACACAGAGTGCACTATCGAGTCTCACCCGAGATAGTATTAATGGGTGGCTGAAAACTCATGTGTTTGTAGCTTAGGACTGAGTGTTGATCTAGGAAATGTGTGCTGAGAGTTCTAGTTTAACTTATTAATGCAATAAACTGTCATTCACGATTATGCATGAAATATAATCATCTCATTCGTTCAATATATCAACAACTATTGAAATAGTAAAGAAACACACGCATTCAATCACATAACATAGGTTTTACCGTGGTTCACCCCCTGGGGCTACGTCCACAAAGATCTGGCTCTCAAGATCTTTTATTATAGCAATTCCAAAACTACAGTGTTGCGCACTTTACAACTCTCTTCAGCTGGGTCGAGATCTGTTATGAGGTGAACTAGATCATAGCAGGATCCTCAGCCTATGATCTAACCCTCAAGATCTACCCTCCTTACTCCTCTCGAGCTCAACAAATTACAAAATTAGGTCGTATGGAAAAATATTACAACTAGCTATCAAAACAGGACTCCTCCTCTAGACTCTCTATATCTCGTCCGACTCTGGTCTCTCCTCTCTTCACTAACTCCAATCATATGCTCTCTTTATGAGACCTAGGTATCTATATTTATACATTTCTGGCTCGCCAACAATTACAATGTATTGCAAAAACCCTAACCCGAACGTCATTATGTCTTCCATGTATGCGCACATGCTGCTCTTTCTTCCAGTTGTCGCTTTCCTCATGCATGCCTTATTTCCCAAAATAGCCTTTATTTCCACTTTGGCCTGCCTCCAACAAGCCCCCAACACTGTCATGTGGCTCATCCCGATCCACCTAACCTTTGTATGCTTCGTCAATCTCCTTGGTAATCGCCTAGAGCTTCTCCCTGAGCTCTGTTGCTTATGTTTGAGCCTGTACGGTTTTCTCCTTGAGTGCGTCTATTGTCTGTGCTGCAATCATGTCATTGATCAACCCTGCAAACTCTGTCTAGGCCTGTGCTATATATGTCTTGGATTATTCTTCCTGTGCAATGACCTTTGTGACTCTCTCCTGGAGCGGTTCCATTTGCACCCGACGATCCTTTTTCTGCATCTGCGCAGTGCCGAGTTTTGCCTACATCTTCTTCATATCTTGCACCCCTTTGACACGCTCTGTGATGGAAATTATCTTCTTCCTCTACTTGAGGTCTTGGATAGTTGTGATCATCCTTTAATCTTCCTTGTCCCACTACTGGACCTACTGATCCTCTTCCAACTTCATCTAGAGATGTACTACTTTGTCGAACAAATCAGCTGCTGCGCTGACCCGTCATTCTATCTCCTATATCTGCTCTGTTGCCTCCTACTTTCTTTTCTCCCTTACCTCTGGTGGAGTGGTCGATGTGAGATTCTCACAGAGATTCTCAATCTTTTGTTGATATTGATCATTGTCTACACAATCTGATCAATATTCTTTGTTGTTGTGAGTTCAAACCTCTGCGTGGTCTTTGGAATCTTCTCGTAATCTCCAGACACATTTTGTTCCAATCCGTTCACACATTCCCTCTCCTCTTTGGTCTCGAGATTGGCTTGCTCATTTATCAATTCCAACTCGTCTTGTTTATCCATTAGCTGTTGTAATTCAACTTTGTCTATGTGTGCACGAGACTGTACCTCTTGGGTAACACTAACTTGTAGTTTATGTAGAGCCTTGGATGGTATCCGCCACAATACCAACTATAATTGTGCTAAGTATTTTAGGGGTGTCTTCCCCATGATCTCATCCATGTGGAACATGATGGGTGTAATGTGAAATTTTTTACTCAGTTGCGGTATTGTGTGGACTGTATCTCTCTCACTTGCTTTAGGTTCTCCTCATGTCTGTGATGATGATGGCCCTATTCCAATGTTGTTTTCGACTACCTATGCTTCTCCGATCTGCTTGAGGAACTGTCGCATTTCTGCCAGCTCCTCTTGAATTTTGTCCATGTGGCATGCAACATTCTCAAAATCCTCGGATGTATGATCTTGTACCATTTGGGCTATCATTTCTACATCATCCTATGTGATCATGTACTCTGGAGGTGTTCTATGCACCTTCATGTTCTTGTGTGCACCCCCCGTCTGAGTCATTGGTCGCTTAGTTGGGCATGGTTCTTATGGATCAGGACTTGGTGTAGTCCCCTGCACTACCTCGACATGTTTCTGTTGTACCTGGGGCACATGTGTATTATTATTCTTCTTTCCCTTCTAGGTTCCTATCTTGGATGTCCCCCCTTGGATCTTCTTTATTTTGGTTTGGCCCATCCTTGGTTTCTTGGGCATTGGGACTTCTTGGGGCTTTGTTTCTTCTTTCCCTGCCTCCTCTACATTTGTATGTTCCTACCTTGCCTCCTCTTCCTCTATCCTTGTAGGTATGTCTTGAGTGAGGAATGGAATCCTCAAGTCATATTCCCAATCTTTGATGGCCATTTATATGTCACCTTCGGTGATGCAATAACATAGTTGTAGACACTTCTTGTTGGGGTCCTTCTGCATTTGGATCCACATATCATGTTGAGTGATCTTGAAGTTAACTATGTCCCTATAGTATGCTACAACCTACAGTGTTATTCTCCATAGGTCAATGATGGTATCCTATAAGTCGTGAAGGCATCCTTCAAATATAGATATGTTCATCTTCCTGTGCTTGGTGTCTGAAGAGACACCAATGGATAAGTATCTCACTCCATGATTGGGTTTGGGTCTAGTGGAGAAAAATGGATATTTCGGTTCCTTCCATCCCATAATGGATATCAGCATGAGCAGTCATGAATAATGAAATTTTGTTCCCAGATCCTGTGCATCCTTGCAGGCATCCATAAATAGATTCAAAAGATAAGGGGCACAACTGACTAGGGTACCCTTGGCACATTGTGCTGCAACTGCGAAAACCCCAGCCAAGACTTCTTCCTTGCGACATTTTTTGAACAACTTACAAACCATGATTTTTGTGGCCATATTTGTCGCAACGTCGCTGATTCGTTTGATGATGATTCCACGTGTCCCCCTTTCAGTGCCGTATTTATTTTTCATCTCTTAAGTGGGTGATTTCTCCTTTGTTTTATCATCGAGAAATTGCATGGGATCCATGTCCCATGATGGCAACCCTGTAATGTGCGCAATGAGTTCTACATCTATTGAGACGCACTTGTCCAACCATATATCTTCTCCATGTGCTACTTCCATCAACTGTTTGATCCAACTGTTGGCATACTATCCTCTGCCAAAGTGTGGTAGTTCCAATAGATCTAAAATGATCATTTTTGCTAATCCTATTGCCTAGTGGAGTGGTTGATGAACTGGTTCCCCAAATAGATCTATGCTCACTATCTGTAGGTAGACTTGATTCGCAAACTCTGGGAACTTGTCTGTGTCTATTACATCATGGTCCGAGTATTTTGGCTTCTCAACATAACCTAGCAAGTCTGATTTCACTTGTATCCCTTTTGGTGTACGCGAAAAAATAATGGCCTCGATGAGTTGCTTGTGTGGTGACCTCGGTACCTCCTTCTTGTCCTTTTTCGGTTGTGGAAGACTCTAGGTTCCAACCTCCATTGGTCATTCTTCAACATACTTTTCTGGCCAGCTCATGACATCTTCCACTTCTCCCTCCTATGGGTGTTCTGACATGGTTGTCTATGACTCATTTAGTTAAATCGCTTCTTCTTGCATTGGAGTCGTCCCATTGAATCTCAGAGCTTCTTCAAGGTTCTTTGGTTGTGCTTGGCTACTTGTGCCCTAGTTCTATTGACCCTATTCCTCTGTCGGTGTATCCACATTCATGCCCTCAGGTGATGTCTGTTGGGTTTCTTCTACCATGGGTGTGGGGTTAATTGGTGTTGTATTTGGTGATGGGATTTCGTCTACATTGACGACCTCTGGAAACTGTTGTTCACTTTCCTGCAATTGCACTTGTGCCCTAGTCATAACTTTGGAGTGTCGAGCAGTCTGGCTCAATTATGCTTCTTTGGGTGGTTCCATGGTGGTGAAAGTCGATCGTCTTCCGAGATCAGTGGTCTTTGTAACCTCTGTGAACTTCGCTCTATGCTTTGTATGCTCTATCGCTCTTTGTCTCTTATTATTTTGCAATAGAATTTTGGCTCACGTGTCCCTACTTTGTATGGGCATCGTATGAAGCTTGTCGAAGGCGCTACCTTTATTACGGATTCAATAAATCTTCGATTCCTTCATACTTTCCATTACTCTCCCTCATCGTCTCCAGTTGGAACGATTAATGCAGCGTCCCGTCGGTCATTTTTGGCATTCAAATCCACTTGCCTTCGTCATTTAATAATTCTTTTGTCGTCTTTACCTTTCTCACTTGTTTTCATTTTGAACGGACCATTTTCCTTGTCTTCTCCGGGTTTGTATTCCTAAGTGTGTGTGCTCTTTCTCATTTCAGTGTACTGTACCTCTGTTGGTATCGTTTGGTATCCTATTTTTTTTTTTTATAGATGCACGGTGACTTTCATGTTGTGGGTGGTCGACTGTCCTTGTACAACTTTAGTCGGCTCCCATTGATCATCCCTCTGAGTTTTGTTCCTCCTAACTCTTTCAACTGTACATCTCCCCATCTATGATAGTTTTTACTTTGTATGGTCCTAACCAATGCATTCTGAGTTTTCCTAGATGCTGAATGGATTTGTTGTCATACATCAACACAAAGTCTCCTTCCTTGAAAGTTTTCTTCTTGATGTGTCTGTCATGCCAAGATTTGTCCCTTTCTTTCTGAACTTTTTGGTGGAACCCTTCTAGGATCATATCTTCCTCCATGATTATCAATTGATTTAATTTCTCCTATACTGCACCTCGCTTTATCATGTGTGTAATTGTTGCGAAGCATAGATTGGGTACCATAAATTCTAATGGTACCACTTCTTCTTGGACATATACCAGTTTAAATGGTGTGTGCCCTGTCAAATTCTTGCATGTGGTTCTGTATGCCCATAGTACTATTGGTATTTTGAGGTCCCAATCATCCATGTTGACATTACAAATCTTTGTCAATGCATTCTCATGGATTTTGTTAAATGCTTGTACTATGCCATTTTCCCATGGGTGATATGGTGTGGTATTTTGATGATGGACTTCAAACTATTTAGTCATAGCCTTGATAGTGTTGTTAATGAAGTGTGTGCCTTGGTCGCTCATCAAAATTGTTGGGAAACCAAACCTAGTGATTAATTGTTCAAATAGAAAGTGTGTTGTTTCTGCGCTACAATCCTTCACTAGTGTTGCTTTTGCCCATCTTGTCAGGTATTTTGTCATGGTGATAATGTACCTTGATCCTGTTCTTTTTCTGATGGGTTGATTGGTCCCACAAAGTCTATTTACCATTTATCGAATACCTACAACGTTACCTGTGGTCGTAATGGCATCTCATCCATTCTATTTGGTTTATCAACCCTCTGACAGACATCATAGTACTCTTTCAAGCCTTTGTGAATGGTTGGCCACCATAGTCCTGCACGTAATACCTTCTGCGCGATAGCTTTGAATGCGTAATGTTTTCCTACTATTGTAATGTCCCCAATGCCGAGCCCAGTTGTAAACCTGAGGTATGAAATGAATTGTAAATATGTGTTATAGGATGGTGAGCCAAGTTTGTATAAGCCGGTGGGCTTATGTGATTGTTAGACTAGAGAGCCTAAGGGTTGGAGGCCAAGGGCCTGATTTTGTACTTGTATGTATGCAGAACATTTAATAAAATTGTAAACACCGCCAGGTGCAGAACGACCATGATGAATGAGTGAAGGGGGACCGAGATTCCATAAAGAAGGCAAGGGATTAGGGGCTGGAAGGTGGGAAAAGGGGATAAGTGTTTAGCCTAGGGAGGTTTAAGCCTGGGAACAATATTTTATTATTATTCCAAAAGAACATGTGCCATTTATATTTTATCCTAAGTTCCTAACCATGAGGAAGGTGATGTGTTTTGGGTAAATGCATGCAGTTTCCAGGGCGAAAAGTGTTAGCCCCGACCCATGCCAATAAAACGGCCAAGATAAGTTGTGAGAGGTCTTCTCGCCCATTTCCATGGAGACTGCCTGAGCATGTACGGGCTCTGAGTAGTACGACTGGATCGAGCTTTGCAAGAGACCTCGTGCATATTTTGAACCGTACATCCCCAGAACCAGAAGCCTGTGTTGATTTCGGGAAAAATTCGGTGTTTGTTCTGGAAAGCCAATACACCCCTTCTCTGTTCTAAACCGTGGAGTCCAAATCGAACCCTGCATGGACAACTCCTCACGCATCCTTGAGAATCCAGAGTGTGAGTCTATCCCGTATTGCCAGATTGAGAAAAAAGAAGTGTCCCATCCCTGCTAAGCCTGGTTATGTTGTTGCACCTGTCTGGAGCTGCCCTGGGGTTTTCGTGTTTGGATTCCCGTTGATTGTGGTGGACATGTAGTGTTTGATCCTATGTGGCTTGTTGTCCAGTTTGTACAACACTCTTTCCAGGTGAGAGAGGTGGTTGAAGTTGGAAGAATAGGTTGTTATGCCTGTGAGCGACTCCCTCCAGGTGAGAGAGTGTGAAGAGGAAGGAGAGAACTCCTGGAAGGAACCTTGTAGCTGCCACAGAGCCCAAAGACTTCCAGTCCAGCCTATTGTTGTAACCCAAGGCAAGGGAGGTTAGCAGCCGAAGGACTGTCCAGGTGATAGAGAAGGTGTATACTCCTGGGGTGGAACAAGCATGTGGGGAATGAGGGTCTGTGGACAGTGAGCGTGAGAGGTTCCTGGGAGAGAATTCCATCCTTGTGGCTGTGTGCTATTTCCCTGTAACCTCAGCCTAGCCTAGAATTCCTTGTCTTGGGGTGGATCTTAGTCCCATCTTGGGGGTGACCCACTGTTGAGCTGATGAGCAGTGCGGTCTAAGGCTGGGAGGTTCGTGGAAGGCCTGCACTTGGTTGGTGGAACTGCCACTATTTCAAAGATAAGTACCTGATTATGCTTTAATCATGTTTTGCATGATTGTTCTGCTTATGTTATCATGAATTCCGTTGTGTATATGAATTAATATTAAATAGTATTGATTGTTGATTATGGCAGTAATTCATATGAATACTCTGTGTTGAATTTGTTTAACTTGTTTTAAATGCACGTGATTAATTATTAGTGAGAATGTTGTTATTCCACGTAGTAACACCTACATAGTAGTGAGTGAAAAGGGTGTTACAGTTTGGTATCAGAGCCAAGGTCTCGACACTGAGCCTAGATGGGCCAGTGGAGCGGTCTTTGGAAAGAGAGTGCGAGGGAAATTGGGTTTGGAAGGCCAATTTCGAACCTTGGTTTTCTCCAAAGTGTCAAGGAGTTACTTGACAAGTTTTTAAGCTCAGGAGGTTTAGCGGCATGTGAAACCGCAGTTGGTGTGGTCTATGGCCACGGGGAGATAGGTCTCCACACCAATAGTGTCAAAACCTTAGGATCTGCTCGAGAGGGAAGGTGAACCCTCATGACCATCAGATATGGAGAGTGTGCACAAGGTTTAAGTCCCTTTTGAATTTCACAGGAGAGTGGGAATCGTGATACGCGAACTCCCAAACCCCCCCCCAAAAAAAAAACCTGAGAAGATCTACGCTGTAGATCGTAGGAAGGTAGTTGACCGTCCAATTCAGTGGAGGAGTAAACTGTAGATTTCAGGATTTCGGTAGATGGAGGTTTGAGATGTGGGGTGCATGAAATCCCAATGCCCGAAACCCCAAAATGCCGAAAAGATATACACCGTAGATCATGGGGAGAAGAACTTGATCGTTGGATCAAGTAGTTTAGTAAACAGTGATTTCAGGATTTTGGCAGATGGAAGTTTGAGATGTGGGGTGCATGAACTCCCAATGCCCGAAACCCCGAAATGCCGAAAATATCTACATCGTTGATCTGAGGAGGGGATCTGAACGTTGGATTCCTTGCTTGGAATGGACGTGGGCACATGAATGCGTACCATGTGCCAGTGAGTCGAGAAGATAGGTGAGAGTGGTGGGACCTGATGATGTCACTGAAGGTGATGTGGACCCTCCTGAATGTACCACGTGCCACTGTGGTGAAGGGAGACAACTGTGATGTGGGCCCGGAGAATAAAGTAATTCACGATTTCGGAATTCACAATGGAGGAGCACGAAGGCTCAACACTCCAACTCGTGAAGTCACAATTTGGCAAAGAAGTGCTAGAAGTTAGCCCTAGCCTACGGTCATGTGTAGCAGGCACTAGCGAGGAGGGATCCATATCCGTATCGCATCTCGGGTATTGGGGTTTGGAGGAAATGAGTCGAGGGTCTTCGGCTCATGAACTTGCGAGATCGCGAGTTGCGAAAGGGTGACTTTGGTTATGGAGGTCTAACTGTTGGATCTTCTTGGACCAAGATTCCGAAGTTCCAAAGTCCCAAAATGCCGAAAGTTGAAGTTTTGAAAACTGAAACCCTGAAAAATGAAGTCCTGAAATTGCAGAGCCGAACGATAGCTCAGAAAAATTATTTGAATCAAAACATCTTTTGTTCTTATTCGTATTGGCTTATAAATGTTGTGGATTGTTCATGAAGTTTTAATGACCCGAAAAACTTCGAATTGAATTGCACAGTGCATGTGCAGAGTTCAACGAGAGTCATAACTCCAGCTAACCAACGTCGAGTATGGAGTGGGAAAAGGTGTAGATTTCCCCCGAAACAGAGGACGATCGAGAAGGAAAGGATGTCAATGTGGAAGTGGAAGGATCAAACTCCAATGGGCATGGAAAAGAGATGGATAAGGAAGAACATATGATGAAACTAATTGAAAGATTGTAGAAAGATGCCCAGGCTTGCCTAGCTGATAGCCAAAATCTCATGAAAATCAGGGATCGGCAGGGTGAATTCAACTTTAAAATGTTGAAGAGCCTGGAAAGAATAGAAAAAAAATTGGAAAAAGAGAGTGACACAAGCAGATCAAGAAGTGTCAGAACCCCTGAGAGGAGAAGAAGATCAAGGAGTGGTAGCAGACATTACCGTCTCTTCCCAAAGCATTCTGGCAAGGAGACACACAGTAGTTCAAGCCCGTCCCCTACTAGAAAACACCGAAAATCTGGAAGGGATGAATTGAAAGGGGAAATCAACAAGATTAAACTGCCTACATTTGATGGTAAACATAAGAAGGAAGAAGATGCCGAAGCATGGTTGTTGGGTATGAAGAAATACTTCCAACTGCAAAATTACTCTGCCCATACAGAAGGAAGAATTGCAATGTACCAGCTGAAAGGAAAAACATCCATGTGGTGGGATCAGTTGGTGCAGGTGCAACACATCAGAGAGAAAGAGGTCACGTGGAAGGATTTTAAGAGGTATTTCGAGAAGAAATACCTGACCAAAAGATACTATGACAGAAAGATGAAGGAGTTCTTGGAACTCAAGTTGGGCAGCATGACCATTGATGAGTATGAATGAAGTTTTCTGGAACTACTGAAGTATGCTTCGTTCATCAAAGACGAGGCTGTCAAAATTCAGAGGTATCTGAGCGGACTGCCACCTTCCATCAGTGACAAGATTCAATATGACGATCCTAAGACCATGGAAGAAACCATAAGAAGGGCGAAATTCTTATACGAACATCAAAGAGAAAAGCCTACCTTTTAGAAGGCTTGGGATGACCAGAAGAGGGTTAAGAAAGAACAGAGGAAGAAGGGAAACAAACCTCCCTTTTTCAGGAATAGTCCTTGGGGACAGTCATCTTTTAGAGAGCCCAAGAAAGTTGAAGGGAGTGAGTAGATGCCAAGACCGCCATCTATGGAGTGTTGGGGCTGTAAAGGGAATCATAGGTATAGAGATTGCCCCCATAGAAAAGATAAAGCGAGAACTTTCGATATTGTTCAGCAAGCTGAAACAGTGGAGGATATGGGCAACAGAATGCCAAGGATCTACACAGCCCTGGACAACACGCAAGTAGAATTTCAATCGCACATGATTGAAGTGGAATGTACAATCAACAACCGACCACTTGTTATTTTAATTGATTCAGGGGCTAGCCATAGTTATGTATATCCTAGAATGGTGGATAGTTTGCATCTAATGAGAAGCAAACATGAAAAGCCTTGGCTAGTGAAGTTGGCCACAGGAACCAAAAGGAAGGTCACTGAATTGGTTAATTCCTGTTTAGTAGACATGAAAGGAATGAGCATTAAGGCTGAATTGAACATTCTTCCTTTAGGCTCATACGATTGCTTAATTGGGATGGACTGGTTGGACCAACACCATGCCCTTATGGACTGTCGTAACTAGAGGTTTACATGCCTAAATGAAGAGGGAAATCAGGTAATAGTCCATGGAATTCCCAGAGTTGTGGCTGTTAGGGAAATCTCAACCATGCAGCCGAAGAAATGTTACCGGACAGGCTATCAATTATTTGCAGCTCAGGTGGAAGAAGCATCCCGAGATGTAGTCTCGAATCTGTAAGGCTACGATGTACTCAAAGAGTTTAAGGACATATTTCAGGAGGTACTTGGACTACCTCCAAAGAGGGACATCGATTTTTCTATAAATTTGATGCCGGGAGTAGCTCTAGTTTCGAAGGCTCCTTATAGAATGAGTACGTCATAGCTGAAAGAGTTGTAATTGTAGCTCAAAGAGATACTAAAGAAGGGATACATTCACCCCAACATGTCACCATGGGGTGCCCCAGTCCTATTCATGAAGAAGAAAGATGGGACGCTGAGACTGTGCATTGATTTTCGGCAGTTGAATAAGGTCACTGTCAAGAACAAGTATCCTTTGCCAAGTATTGATGACCTTTTTGATTGGTTGAAGGATGCGAAAATATTCTCAAAAGTAGATCTCAGATTTGGATATCACCAAGTGAGAATAAATGATGAGGACATTAGCAAGACCACCTTTAGAACAAGGTACGGTCATTATGAATTCACAGTGGTACCGTTTGGACTGACAAATGCACCTGTTGTTTTCATGTGCTTAATGAATGGAGTGTTCGGAGATTATTTGGACAAGTTTGTCATAGTCTTCCTGGACGATATCTTGGTGTATTCCAAGACAGAGGAAGAACATGAGCAACACCCGAGAATGGTGCTACAGGTGTTGAGAGAACACCAGCTGTACGCAAAACTGAGCAAGTGCTCATTTTATCAAAGGCATATCCATTACTTAGGACATATTATTTCAGAAGAGGGTATCGCTATGGATCTTGAAAAGGTTGAGGCCATCTAAGAATGGTCAGCACCAAGGAATGTGGCAGAAGTTAGATATTTTATGGGTCTAGCAGGCTACTACAGAAAGTTTATAGCTGGATTCTCAAAGATAGCTCACCCTATCACTTCCTTGCAAAGGAAGGAGAAGAAGTTTTAGTGGACTGAAGAATGTGAGAGCAGTTTCCAAAGATTGAAGCAACTGCTAACCAGTGCTCCAATCCTGAAGATTGTAGATCCAAATAAGGATTACATAGTGTGCATTGATGCATGTAAGGAGGGGCTGGGAGGAGTTCTCAGCCAAGAGGGATTTGTAATTTGTTATGAGTCCCGAAAGCTAAAAGAGCATGAAAGGAATTATGCCACTCATGATTTAGAGTTGGCAGCAATCATCCACGCATTGAGGAAATGGAGACATTACCTCATGGGAAGGAGATTCGACTTAAGAACAGACCACAATGGTATGAAATATTTATTTGATCAGCTGACTTTAAATGCCAGACAAATCAGATGGCTAGAGTTTTTATGTGAATATGACTTTGACATCAAGCATATCAAAGAGAAAGAAAATAAGGTGGCTGATGCACTTAGCAGAAAAGTGAACGAATTACATGCTACAACCATTAGCATGTACTGGACTGAGATGAAAGATAGAATTTTGGAAGCTGCAAATACTAATTTGCAGTACAGAGGTCTTGTAGCAAAGCTACAACAGCGTGAGAGACCACAGACCAAGGAAAGTTACATCTTGGGAACTGATGGTTTACTTCTGTATAAAAACAGAGTGTATGTACCCAATGTTCGAGAATTAAAGTTGGCAATTCTAAAGGAGATGCATAACGTGGCTTATGATGGACATCCTGGATATCAGAAGACTGTGGTAGCAGTCAAAAGCCATTATTTTTGGCCGGGTCTGAAGAAGGAAATCGCTGAATACATCACCAGATGTATGGAGTTCCAGAAGGTTAAGGCCGAACATAGGCACCTAGCAGGGTTGTTGCAGCCTTTACCCATTCCTGAATGGAAATGGGACATGGTAACAATGGATTTTATCATCGGATTACCTAGAACAAGCAAGCAACATGATTCAATCATGGTGGTGGTGGACAAGCTTACTAAAGCTGCCCATTTTATTCCACTGAAAACCACCCATAGGGCAGCTGATGTTGCTGATATCTTTTTAAAAGAAGTTGCACACTTGCACGGAATTCCTAAGACAATTGTGTCTGATAGGGACCCGAAATTCACTTCAAATTTTTGGAAAGGACTGTTCAAAGGATTCAGAATGAATCTGAACATTAGTACAGTGTATCATCCTGAGTCTGATGGTCAGACAGAGAGGGTGAACAGGGTAATAGAAGACATACTGAGAATGTATGTGATGGACAAACCATCAAGGTAGGAAGACTACCTGCATTTGGTAGAATTCGCCTACAATAATGGGTATCATGCATTGTTGAAGATGAGCCCATTCGAAGCACTTTATGGAAGAAAGTGCAACACTCTAGTGAGCCGGGATAATTCAACTGATAGAGTAGTTGTTGGGCCTGAACTGCTCAAAGAGATGGAAGATCAAATGATGAAATTTAAACAGAATCTGAAAGCTTCCCAGGATAGGCAAAAAAGTTATGTTGACAGTAACAGAAACCATAGAGAATTCAAAGTGGGTGACCATGTTTTCCTGAAAGTGAAAACTAATAGGAGTTCCCTGAAATTGGGAAGTTGCACCAAATTGGCAGCAAGATTTTGTGGGCCATTTGAGATCTTGGAAAGGATTGGGCCAGTTGCATACATGCTTGCACTACCTGCATCTATGATTGTACATAATGTGTTTCATGTTTCACTGCTTAAGAAATATGTACTTGATGCTAATCATGTTATCGATTGGAATGTGATTTAGGTGGAACCAGAAGGTGTCCTGCAAGTGCATCCTGTGCGCATATTGGACAGGAAAAGAAAACAGCTCTAGAATCAAACTATAGAGCTTGTAAAGGTCCAGTGGATCTGGTACAGTCCCGAGGACACGACATGGGAGCATGCAGATGTTATGCGGGCAGAGTACCCGCATCTTTTTGAAATTTTTTGAAAAGCCTGCAGATGCTGTGTAAAGTTGCACTGAGGACAATGCAAAAATAAGGGAGGGGGATTGTAATTTCCCCAAGGCCGAGCCCAGTTGTAAATATGAGGTATGAAATGAATTGTAAATATGTGTTATAGGCTGGTGAGCCAAGATTGTATAAGCTGGTGGGATTATGTGATTGTTAGAACAGAGGGCCTAAGGGTTGGAGGCCAAGGGCCTGATTTTGTACTTGTATGTATGCAGAACATTTAATAAAATTGTAAAAACTGCCAGGTGCAGACCGACCATGATGAATGAGTGAAGGGGGACTGAGAATCCACAGAGAAGGCAAGGGATTAGGGGCTGGAAGGTGGGAAAAGGGGCTAAGTGTTTAGCCTAGGGAGGCTTAAGCCTGGGAATAATATTTTATTATTATTCCAAAAGAACATGTGCCATTTATATTTTATCTTAAGTTCCTAACCATGAGGAAGGTGATGCATGCTGGGTAAATGCATGCAGTTTCCAGGGAAACAAGTGTTAGCCCCGACCCATGCGAATAAAACAGCCAAGATAAGCCGTGAGAGGTCTTCTCGCCCATTTCCCCGGAGACTACCTGAGCGTGTACGGGCTCTGAGCAGTACGACCAACCCGAGCTCTGTAAGAGACTTCGTGCATCTTTTGAACCATACATCCCCTGAACCAAAAGCCTGTGTTGATTTTGGGGAAAAGTCTGTGTTTGTTTTGGAAAGCCAGTACACCCCTTATCTGTTCTAAACTGTGGAGTTCGAATCGACCCCTGTGTGGACAAATTGTCACGCATCCCTAAGAATCTAGAGTGTGAGTCTATCCCATGTTGCCAGATTGAGAAAATGGAAGTGTCTCGTCCCTGCTAAGCCTGGTTATGCTATTGCACATGTCTGGAGCTTCCCTGGGGTGTTTGTGTCTAGATTCCCATTGATTGTGGTGGACATGTAGTGTTTGATCCTGTGTGGCTTGTTGGCCAGTTTGTACAACACTCTCTCCAGGTGAGAGAGGTGGTTGAAGTTGGAAGAACAGGTTGCTAGGCCTGTGAGTGACTCCCTCTAGGTAAGAGAGTGCGTAGAGGAAGGAGAGAACTCCTGGAAGGAACCTTGTAGCTGCCACAGAGCCCGGAGACTTCCGGTCTGGCCTGTTGCTATAACCCAAGGCAAGGAAGGTTAGTAGCCAAAGGACTGTACATGTGACAGAGAAGGTGTATACTCTTGGGGTGGAACAGGCATGTGGGGAATGAGGTTCTATGGATAGTGAGCGTGAGAGGTTCCTGGGAGAGAATTCCATCCTTGTGGCTGTGTGTTGTTTCCCTATAACCTCAGCCTAGCCTAGAATTCCTTGTCTTGGGGTGGAGCTTAGTCC
>JZKD02S1674219.1:283616-303255 GCA_000966675.3 Picea glauca | reverse complement strand
GATGAGCAGTGTGGTCTAAGGTTGGGAGGTTCGTGGAAGGCCTGCACTTGGTTGGTGGAACTGCCACTGTTTCAAAGATAAGTACCTGATTATGCTTTAATCATGTTTTGCATGAATGTGCTCCTTATGTTATCATGAATTTCGCTGTGTATATGAATTAATATTAAATAGTATTGATTGTTGATTATGGCGGTAATTCGTATGAATACTCTATGTTGAATGTGTTTAACTTGTTTTAAATGCATGTGATTAATTATTAGTGAGAATTTTGTTATTCCGCGTAGTAACACCTACACATTAGTGAGTGAAAAGGGTGTTACAACTATCCCCTCACGAGATTATGCTAAAACCATTGGTCTTTCATGATCTAGCACATATCTTCGCAAGATGCTCTTTGCGCCCAATTTGTATAAGTTTACTGCGATCAAATGATAGTCTGTAGCCCAGACTACCATGTTTTTCTTCTTTGTGGTGTTGTATTCCTATGGTGCATTACCTGTACTTAAGTACTGAATGATATCTGCAAAGTATTTTTCAATGATCTGGACTGAAAATAATTGTGCATTCGAAAATTTATCCTCTAAATTTGTAGGTTCTTCTCGATTTGTGACCCTTGATAGGTGGTTAGGTCTTGCATTCAACTTTCTTGTCTTGTCTATTACTTCAAAGTCAAACTCTTAAAACAATAGTAACCATCTACAGGTTCTCCCCCCAACATTGGCTTGTTGACTAGGTATTTAAGGGTTGAGCGATCTCTGAACATCTTAAAGTGTTTTCCCAATAAGTAATTTTTGAATTTTTGGAGTTCGTAGACCATATCTAGGCCTTCCCTCTCCACAGTGTTATAGTTCTGCTTTGATTATGATAGTTTTCTTCTCGCAAATTATATAGGGTGATCCAAATCTCCTACTCTTGGCAGTGCCAAAATAGCTCCAAGTGCTATGGCTAATGCATCTACATGTACATGAAATGTTTTCTCCCAGTATGGAAATACTATTATTGGCATGGTGACCATTTTGTATTTCAGCGTATCCAGCCCATGTTGACAGTCTTCATTCCACTGAAATTTTTTATCTTTCCTTAACATTTTATCCATTGGAACGGTAATCTGTGCGTACCCTTTGATAAATTTTATATAGTATCATGTGTGTCCCAATGTCACTCTTAGTTGACAAACTGTCTTTGGTGGTGTCAAGTTAATAATTACTGCAATCTTTGCAGGATCTACTAGTAAGCCTTGTTTGCATACTATATGGCCCAAAAGTATCCCGAACAATGTTTTGAAGATACATTTCTTGATATTTAATGATATCTAACACCGTCTTCATTTTTCTAACATCATCCTCAAGACCTCTACATGGTCTTTCAATAAACTATAGACTGTCCAGTCATCCAAATATACCTCTAGAAACTGGTGGATAAACTCCTTGAATGCAGCGATGACTACTATGGAAAATATTGTTGGTGCATTCTTCAGTCCAAACGATATGACTGTGTACTGGTAGGATCCCCATTTTGTAGCAAACATGTTCTTGTATATGTCTTCCCATGCTATCTTGATCTAGTGGTAGCTTGAGAATCTATCAGTGAATGAGTAAACTTCGTGTCATCCTACGTTCTCAAACACTTCATTCATGAAAGGTGTAGGGAACGAGTCATGTAGGCATGCATCGTTCAACTTCCTCAAGTCAATGCATATTCTTATCCCACCTTGTTTTTTCTCCTGAACTACCATCGACCTTATCCATTATGATTTCTCCATAGGTTCTATGATTTGAGCTTCGAGCATCCTATCGATCTCAACTTTGATTTTATACTTATATATTGGGTTTAATATGTATGGTCATTGTTTGATCGGCCTCTCTTCAACTCTGAGTGGTATATTCATTTATCCTAGCTCTCATGCTATACCCTTCATTTATGTAAATGTTGTGGGAAATAGGTCGTTGTACTCGTGTAGTAACTTTGTTATTCTTTCTATTGTTTTCTCATCCCAGTAGTCTCCAATGCTAGGCATTTTGGGATTCTCCATTGTTCCAATGTCGTCTTTCTTCACCTTGGTCAACACAACAATTACTTATGATTATAGAGGTGGACCTTCCACTTCTCTTTCTCCTTCTTCTTCCTCGATTTGAATATTGTGTGGATCGTCTTCATCTGGTGCATCTTCCTCCACATGGTAGCATGACAATGGTTCTTTAACTGTCTGTCTGTTCTGCTTTTATTCTTTTCTTATGAGATCAACTTCTGTTTCCTTAATTAATATCACCCTTGTTATCTGCTTAAGTGTTGCATCTATGTTGGGGTTCTCATTCTCGAATGAGAAGGTGATTGTAAAATTCTATTGTAGTACTGTCCTTTTTGAATTTCCTCTGCACAACTCCTGGTCTGTATACTAGTTGGCTGGTATTCCCTCTAAAGTGTGTATGAAATGATGAGGCCATTCCTCTGGGGGTGTCATCTTCCATATCATTCTGCACTTCTCTAAGTGTTCCTCTGGTGCCCCTATCCATCATACTTATGATGCTTGTTTCTTTTCTATTCTGCACCAAACCTTATGTGCAGTAACCGCTTACATTGGTACCTACCAATCCTTGATTGTTTCCTTGTGTGCACCCCACCATCTTATAGGTGTGGCCTTGATTTCTATATCGCATGCTAAGAATCTCTGATTTTCTATCACTTCATCCTCGTACTGTGCCAAGAATACTTCTAGATCATTCACTCTATGGAAACTGGCTGGTTCCCTTATCTTCGTGCCTACCCATCTTACTGCACGGTCAATTCTTGCACACCTTCTAGTGGAAACTTCGTATAGCCTTTATTGCCAGTTTTCTAGACCTGTGTCCGAGTCTGTCACACATGAAGTAAAGCTCCTCCAACTGAGTATCCCATCTACATTTGGGTTTACATAATCCTCATCATGCATAGTTGTTCTATACAACTGGCTGATTTCCTCTAAGTCTAAACAAGTAGGTTCTACAAACCTTTCCCCTTCCAATGGATCTAATGGTGCAATGACCCTGTATTTCCCTGACTCAAATGTCATTTTTTCGTGTCTTTAAATTGATTATAGAATGGTTATCAAATTCCCAATCCAAGCCAAGAAATGTTGGATATGGTGTTGTGTTGTCCACTATTTCAATCACTTCGAAGTCTGCTTTAGTGTGCAATCCATCCAGGTCTATTGTCACTCCTTTCAGTCTACCAATTGGAAACACTTTGTGTTGGTTTGCTAGTTTAATTTCCATAGGTGAATATCCTAATGTGGGCTCTCCCATACATTTCCATGTCTTCTTGGGTAATACATTGACTTCGGATCCTAGATATAGTATGATATCTACCATGTTGAAGTTTCTGATGTTGGCATTCAGTCTAAAATCCATACTTTTTCTTCTCCTTGTATGTAGGTGATTGACTGTTTTTGGTTCTATTTTTCCTTCTGTCTCTATGCTACATTTTTCTAATATATTTTGCAATATTTTGATAGCGGATGAATCATCCAATAGCTTTACACATGATTGAAAAAATCCTTTGATTGTACTTACTTGTCCCATTGGTTTCATTTCGTTGGTATGATCCAATAATGGGGGCATCTCGTACTCTGGTGCTTCCTTTCTTTGTTGCGCAGTTGAAGTCGACACAGTGTCTTGCTTTAATAATTCTTGTCTGGCTTTCTTAAATGTTTTCTTCTTGTTATACGCGTCGAACTGTCTCCTTGGTTCGACATTCTTATTTATCCACTGATGTTGTACTGGTTCTTTTCAAGCTGCGTCGTTTCCTATTTTATCTCCTCCACTCATAACTATGTTGATGTTTCTTCCTTCATCCCTCACTTCTGCTGAGATCCATTGAACATTTTGGTTATTCTGATTTCTCTTTTCCAAGATATTTACTAATAGTGTTAGACATTATTCCGTATCATGGTCCAATGCTCGACACTACATACAAGTTGCTAGTGGAAGTGGATATTCCCTTGCATAATGTACCGATTGTTGAAAATTGTGACATACCACTGGTCCTCTACCTCTTCCAAAGCCTCATCTCGCTCGTCCTCCACCTCTATAGCCATCTCGATCTCCTCTTGGCATGTTATACGAAGGCGCATGATTATACTGTGCGGTATTGTACTGAGGTTGCGTTTTGTTGTATTGTGGTTGTGTAGTATTGTATGGTTGTTGCGCATTATTATACTGTTGTTGCACAGTTTTATATGGGGCTACAACTTGGTTAAATTTTGTCGCGTCTTGCCCAGTCATCATTTATGCCTGCACTCTATATACATCTGATGTCCTCTCTCACATCAAATCCATATTTATACAATATTTGTCATCGTGACCCACTGACTTGCAAAAGTTTCAATATGAACTCTTTGGGAGTGTCTGGTATTTTTGCATCATTAGGAAGTGATATGGATCATAGATCGGTTTCTTACAGATTTTGCACCATATTCCTCCTATTGGTAATGGATTTTTCATTCTTGCTGCCATATACTGTGGAAATGTTGGACATTCGTTCTTGTGGTGTGCTTCCGTCCTGCATGTGGTACACCAAACAACTTCTCGGTTGTCCTTGATTTTTTTCTGGTTTAGTTGGAACGTTAAGTTCTTCAAATCCTCCTTTAGTTCTTCAATGGCTAGATTTGTCTATTGATATTAGTTTTATTCCAGTTGTAGGGATGCCTGCAGATCCTTTGCATGTGTCTGAAACTTCTATTGTCATAATGGGTATTTTAAGTGTGGTAGCAGTGATTTGACGAACAAGTGCATGTGTTGCATATTGGTCATGAGATATTTTAGATTTCCTTTCAATCGCTTGAATCTCTGGTCAATCTCCCATATGGATTCTCTTGGTTTCTATCTAATTTCTATCATCTCATTCATGCATTAATATTTTGAACTTGTCTTCTAGAACTCATTTATCAACAATTTCTTGATGTCTGCAATCGTTCTGGTTGTCTTTGGTTGATTTTTTGTAGCTAAACTCATATAAAAATCTAGTGTGCAATCCCTTAGTGTAATCACTAGCTGTGCCAGTTTAGTATCTTCGTATGTGATCTATTTTTCTTCCCAAATATTTTCATAGATAAGAAAATGTTTTTCTAGGTCCTTCGACGCTTCTCCTTTGAATTCTAGTAATCTGATGGTGGGATTGTGTCCTACCATCCTGAATGTTGAGCTACTACCTCCGTGCGGTGTATATACTTGACTAGTGTTTCTTGAACTGGCTCCTCCAGTTGGTTTTCCTTGTGTAGATGTACTTTCTGTTGCCTTTCTTCTCCCGAAATATGGTTGTCTAAATGGTGGTGTTCTCTTTGGTGTATTAGTCGCACATGGGTTTATGGGTTCCACACTGGCATTAATATGGATAGGATTGTTGTCTTCTCTTTCCATTCTTGGACCTATCGTCTTCCTCTCATATGTTGCGCTTAGGATTTCATCAATATGCTCCATAAACTAGAGATCCTCTACCTCTTCTTCATCACTTTCCAAGCCTTCCCTCGCGGCTACGACTCTCTTCTTGGTATTCACCTTGTATTGGTAGGGTAATCCACTACGCGTATTTCCAGCTGTCACCATGATCCACTTGATTTGGTCATCGTCCATCATGATTGGGTCCAAGGGTTCCTCCTTTGTTCCCTTATCCATTCCTCCTTCCATTCTTCCCTCCATTTCTCCTCTTTCTGTTAGTGCTTCCCCCATGCATGCAAAGAAGTTTAGTTGTTTGAATCCATCGTCATGAACCCTTTGTTGTATAATAGTATTTTAATAGAAGTATACAACGATCTAATATACCTTCCTCGAGTCCCACATAGAAACTCTCGCTCTGCTATGCTATACAAATTTTCTATATCTACTGCAAACTCTTTTATAAAGCATGCTACAATATTGTTGAGCCAAAAATCTACTACGCGGGTGAATTTGTTGTTCACCTATTGTAACCGCTCAGTATGTACTGGGGTCCACTCTAACTATTGGATTCAGTTTGTTGTGTGGTTATCCTTCAACCTTAGTATCCACTCCTACAATAAGTGTGGAAAATTATAGAAAAAGACTTCATGTAAATCAGTAAACACGTATTTCTCAAGATATTTGTTCGGTGTTACTCTGTGGTTTCTGTTATCTTTCTGTGCAAAATCCAACTCTTTTGTCCTTAGCTAGCTTTCGATCTCTTCTTTTGTGGGATTCCACGGTCTCAAAATCCCCTTCTAACGGCTCATTCTTTTCTCCTTCTCCTCATTCTCTTTATTATTCTCTTGACCCGCCTCCCATAGATATTACGTATCTTTTAACAGATCTTCAATAGATCCCATCTACTCAATCCTCTACTATTCCAACCAATAACAACATAACCATTTGTTGGTTATTATTCTTATCTAAGTTTTTATCTTGAATGACCCAGGGTTCATGGTTGTTTGGGGTTCCAACAAAGCCTTTAAAACTATCGACCCTCCTTGTAAATCAGAAGGTAACACAACGCACAAAGTGCACTATGCAGTCTCACCTGAGAAAGTCTTAATGGGTGGCTGCAATACTCATGTGTTTGCAGCCCAAGACTGAGTGGGGATCTGGGAAATGTGTGTTGAGAGTTCTATTTTAACTTATTAATGCAATAAACTACCATTTATGATTATGCATGAAATATAATCAGCTCATTCGTTTAGTATATAAAAAACTATTGAAACAGTAAAGAAACACATTCATTCAATCACATAACATAGGTTTTACCATGGTTCACCCCCTTGGGCTATGTCCATAAAGATATGGATCTCAAGCTCTTTTATTATAAAAGTTCCAAAAATACAACACCACATGATTTACAACTCTCTTCAGTCGGGTCGAGATCTATTGTGAGGCAGACTAGATCATACTAGGCTCCTCAACCTGCTATCTAACCCTCAAGATCTACCCTCGTTACTCCTTTCCAACTCAACAACTTACAAAATTAGGTCGTATAGCAAAATATTACAACTAGCTATAAAAAAGGACTCCTCCTCTAGACTATCTATATCCCATCCGACTATGGTCTCTTCTCTCTTCGCTAACTCCACTCATCTACTCTCTTTATGATACCTAGGTATCTATATTTATATGTTTCTGGCTCATAGCCAATACAATGTATTGCAAAAACCTAACCCTAACGTCATTAGGTCTTACATGCATGCGCATGTGCTTCTCTTTCTTCCAACAATCTCTTTCCTCGTGCATGCCTTCTTTCCCAAAATAGCCTTTCCTTCCACTTTGGCCTGCTTCCAACATGAAGCCATGAGATATACCTATTGTAGCACAGTGCATGAGAAAATATGATTGAATGAAAGAATAATAAAGAATTCAGTCGTTGAGGACGTAGCCCAGAGTTGGGTGAAGCATGTTACAAATTGTGTTGAAGTTCTACTTATGTGTTTTCTTATCACTATCCTATACATGCATGCTTAGTGATAGATTTGTTATGGTATAATGTTGCGTTGAAAGAAGGAATAGGTTAATAACTTAGATCAATGACATTTGCATCATAATAGAGTCGTATAAGTGAATTAATGAACTAATCCAAGAGTAATAGTTGTATAATATTGTGAACATATTAACTAAGAAATAAGGAATATGACGACGGCCTCACATTCCCCTACACCTACATAAACTTGGTTCCTGCAGTCCCAGTAGATACCTCCAGTGAGACTTTACTTGCATGCAAGTGATGTCTAAAAGAATATAAGGAATATAAAAACATTATGCTCTCACTCCTTTACCAAACTTATCCTTTTCATAAAAAAAAGGAAGGCTACTCAACTAAGCTTGCCCATTTTCAAGCCCAAACATAGGATGAGTGCACATTATATCAAAATATAGAGGCAACACCTATAAAAATAATTGCATGGATATTCTTTGATAGGACATCTACAAATAATGTGTTTCTCTTCAAACTTTGAATTGGAAATGACCTCAACACAAACTCTATTGCTATAATAAATGAACATAATAATATAACCTCATAATTCTCTTCACAAAATTCATTTGCATCCTTGAAGAAAGAAACTCCCATCTTTCAAGAAATCTATGATCTATTGTTGGAAATGCATGTGCATAGTGAGAAGGCACTCAGGATCAAAACGCTCAGAAAGAGAAAAGTTGGAAGTGTGCAGGAAGAACATATTGGGCAGTGAATCAAGAAGATCAGGAAGATCATGAAAACCAAGAAGATCAAGAGGATCAAGAAGATAAAGAAAATGAATAAAGAAAAGAGATAAAAGCCGGTACCAAAGAAGGACAATGAGTTCGAGAATGAAAAAGCATCATGTAGAAGGACAACCAGTTTGAGAATTCAAAAGTATCATGCATACGCAAAAGTAGGAAACGTTGTACATGTTAATGAGTCATGATTTTTCATGGTCATTGTAAGTTGTCATTTAGTGACCATCGAGTTGTAATTGAGTTAGCGATTAGTTTTCATAGGGTTTTAACCCTATCTGAATGTATAAACATGTAATGGGTTGGGAAGATTAGGGATTCTAGAGTGTGTGAGGAGTTTGATTTTTCGTATTAGAGTCTATATTGAGTTTAGTCGAGAGAAAGAGTCTGTATGTGAGTATTTGGAGAGAAGACACAAAGAGATATTTCATTGCAAAATGATTAGGCCAGTTATGGGAAGCCATGAGATATACCTATTGTAGCGCAGTGTGCGAGCAAAGATGATTGAATGAAATAATAATAAAGAAGCCAACCATTGTGGATGTAGCCCGTAGTTGGGTGAACCATGTTACATATCGTGTAAGGTATAATTATGTGTTTTCTTATGACTGTCCTAGACATGCATGCTTAGTGATATATTT
Organism: Picea glauca; assembly: GCA_000966675.3. NCBI lineage: Eukaryota > Viridiplantae > Streptophyta > Pinopsida > Pinales > Pinaceae > Picea > Picea glauca. The sequence goes on along the minus strand of JZKD02S1674219.1, from coordinate 294,428 downwards.
GTTTATGGTATAATGTTGCATTGAAAGAAGGAATAGATTAATAACTAAGATCAATGACAATTTGCATCATAACAAAGTCGTATAAGTGAATGAATGAACTAATACAATAGTAATAGCTATATAATATTGTGAAAAAATTAACTAATAGATAAGGAATATGACAACGACCTCACATTCCCCTACACCTATAGAAAATTGGTTCCTTCACTCCCAATAGATACCTCGGGTGAGACTTCGCTTGCATGCAGGTGATGCCGAAAGGGCTGATATCTGAAGGGTTTTTGTTGGTTAAGAACTTGAACCTAGGGTCTTACAATCATGCACCAACAAATGGTTCTATTATCAGGACTTGAAATATGTAATTGAGGGAATGTTTTGGAGGCTAACTATTAAAAAAATCACCGAATGGCTGGAACAAAAGGAAAGAAAATTCACCCGAAAAGAGAATAGAAACCCTCGGATGAGTGACGGACAATAGGTGCAAAGGTATGTATACACAAAGATACATGAGATTTTCTTCGGTGAATTCCCAAATATTTTTACTGAGTGGTTGGAAAGATTAGTGGAGAACACTGGGAGGTACTGAATAGTTGCATTGAGGAACTGGACTCCTAAGTTGGTAAGATAGTTAAAATTGGTAACTAATAAAACTTCTTGTGCAGTTGATTTTTGGTTGGATAACATATTGGGGGGTTATATTACATAATTTGCAATAGTTTGCATACAATCATACAATATCGCGGAGAGGGAATTATTTAAAGGTCCACGCAGTAGGTTTATGAAATCACTAGGTACTTGGATAAATATGTTGTTGTGTGACAAGTGTGTGATGACGATGGAATCTAATTGCTAAGGAATTCCATGCATATAGGGGAACTGGGGGATGACCAACGGATAATATGAAGGTAGAAAGAATGAAGAAAGGGATAAATAAGTAAGGGGAGGAATGAGGATGAAGAGAGATAAAGAGGGCATACTAGAAGACAACGACGAGTTTGTAACATTTCATAGTGGAGGAAGGTACAAGAGGCTAAAGACTGGGGTTGATAAAGGAGAGTCGCGTAGTGAGCTTGAGTGGGGAAGACAATGCTTAGAAGTCTAGATCATCGAGGTATCGTGAAAAAATGAAAGGGGGGAATAATATCGGTTTAGTCCCATAATAGAATATCCAGTAAGCCCTACATAGGCTGGATCCTGCGTCGAATCCACGACCCCGTGTGCATCACCAAGATCAGAAGTAAAAATTGAGGTTTTGTCAAAAGCAATTATAGTGAGTAAAGGAAGTCATAATAGTAGTAGTCATAATAGTGGGATAAATGCAAGCAATGCGTCAAACCAAAGTAGTGGAAGAAGTCCACCAAGTAAGAGTCAACCAGGATCACCAAGGAGAGTTACTATGCAAAACAACGTGATAGGATTAGACCACACTTTGAGATTGCCTGAGTTCCATGGAAATGGATAAGAGGATCTAGAACAACATTTGTTTGTATATGATAGAATTTGGGCTACAAAGAATGTCCAATATGAGGCTGTGAATATTGTGCAAATGAAAAAAACCTTTAGAAATCACATGCAAGTATGGTACATGAAGCTATAGAGTACCACATCGATAGGGAAAGCCGAGACTTTAGCAGAAATTAGCCAGGCATTGTTGAAAGAATTCAAGAAGCCAAAATCAGAGTCATAGTATATTACAGAGTTGAAGGACATGAAATAGGTACAGATCGAGTCAGTTTGGGATTTTGATCATAGGTTTAAATATGTGATGGGAAGGTTGACATTCCAGATCCCCGATGAGCAACATAGGGAATGGTTCATTGTAGGATTACTACTACACATATGAGGTCCATTAGTAAAAAAAAGGTTACATTGCAGCCTAAATCCTTGGAGATAACAATGAAATTGGAAGCATATTTGGTGGGAGATGGTGGGGGAATGGTGCAGGTACAAACACAATTATTTTCCTTGACCATTCAGTTGGAAGAGCTTAAAAAAGGGAAGGAGGAGTGGGAATAGGTCTGGTGCACCAAGTGCACGATGAAAGGTCACCATAAAGATGAATGCCCAACATTTGTGCATTATTTGGCAACTAGAGCACCAAATCCACTACTAGAAGGAGGGTACTGCGAAATATGTAAGAAATGGGGACACCATCCAACATAATGTCCATTTCTGCAGAAATACCAAAGTATGCCAAGAAATTTGTTCTGCATATTTTACAAATAGGTAGGGCACGGAGACAAGGATTTCTGTGCATTTGATTTAATGAGAGAATGCACATCAGATATGTACAAAATTTAGGAGGAGAATGTTGTGACAGAAGGGGAAGGCCCACAATACAATAGTCAGAGAGGATTTAATCAAGAAAATTGAGGATTTGGAAGAGGTCTAGGTAGAGGAAATTTTGGTAGAGGAAGAGGACCAATAATATGCTACAATTGCAATCAACTGGGACACTTAGCTCGAGATTTTCAGAATCATTGTTCAACATTCAAGTATTGTTGAGCATTGGAACACACGACAAAAGATTGTCCTAAAATATTGGTGAAGTGGCAGGAAAGAGGAAACCAACATCAAAATATGAATCAAAATGTCCAAAAAATATCAACCGAGATACCAGACGAAGGACCTAAAATAGAATTTGTTACACATGGAGGAGCTATAACTAGGATTGATGCGACAACTAGAGAAAGGTAGGTTGAGAAATGGGTAAAGAAGTCAGCAGGGCCTATGAAGATGTTCAACCCACAGTAGGAAAAAGAGACATACAAACATGAAATAAAGGAACTATTGGGGCTATATTGGGTAGCATTGACATCATGTGTGCCCCTTGTGGTTGACATGCCTCAAATCTATGACAGTACTATACCAGAAGGGCCAATTGAGAAGGTAAGTACATTGAAGGGATTTCTAAAAAGATGCTTAAAGTTGATAAAATATGAAGCTATGTTGAATAAATTATGTAATATGATTGATCAATGCACACAAGAAAGGGATATTACTACCAAGACAAAGGGTAGTAAATCGTGTATTGCGCAAGAAGAGGACCAATAGAGAGTTTAGGCTCAGTGCATAGATTGGAGAGTATGATGTGCACAAAGTCATATTAGATTTGGGATCTGATGTAAATTTGATACCAAATCAGACCTGAGAAAGGATGGGGAAGCCTAGATTGATCTAGTCTCCTATTCAGCTAAGACTGGAAAACTAGCACAATAAAGTACTAATTGGACGACTGACAGGGGTACCTGTGAACATAGATGGGGTGCGTAATATATAAGACTTCAAAGTTATCAAAATAGTGGATGATAGTCAACCATATACAACACTGATGGGATTAGAATGGGATTTTGAAAATCAGGTGATCATCAATCTGAAGAGGAGGGAGATGACCTTTGAAGTAGGATACTTAAAATTTACTACACCATTAGACCCAAACATAAGGGAAGAGGTACATAGATACAAAAAAAGGGGATGATATTGACAACTTCTATAATATTACTACGTGAATGGATGACTATGTAAACCCCATGACATATGGTGCACTAAGTTGGAGGAGTATTAGATCATGCGCGTTAGACTTAGAGGACGGTTTGGAACATTGGCATTAGAGGATGCAAAAAGTATCAATGAGGCGATGTGTCTGCATTACTCGATCATTGCACTGGATTGGAGTAGAGTTATAAGACCGAACCAGGTATGATGGATTGACCAATATAGAAATTTTTTTACAAGTGTTTGAGTTACAGGTACCAGACCAAAAAATATTATTGGCATTAGATGTTGTCTTGAGAGATACTTTGATTAGATGGTGGACCGTGCACAAGGAAGGAATCAATGAATGGCCACAATGTAGAAAGTTGATGAAAACTAGATTCGGTACTGAGGAATATAATGCGCAGAAGTATACATGGGAAGGTGATCCAACATAACATATTATGTGGTTTCATAAGACATGGGGATCACTACCAAGGGAGGAATGGACACACAAGTTTATACATACATTGGATACATTCCCCAAGAATTGGTATCTAGAACTAGAGATGCACAGAGAAACAATGGAGTGGGATGAGCTAACTAAGAGGTTTAAGGTAAAGTTTACCTTCAAACATGAATCCCCACTACTAGATACAACTTTGTAGGCCATTCGAACTAAGATATTTTTATAAGAAGGGGAAATAGAATAGTACCTGTGTGTGAGGTGCACAGAGCTTCCATGACAGTTCATGAACTACTAGAGTATTATAATGTCACTAAAGAGGATCAGGATGAGGAGGATCCCAGAAATATACAAGTACCTGAAATTGAGGGGGAACACACAGTAGGAGGATCAGAGTTGGAATATGATGCATATGCACAACCACTAAAGACACAAAAAGTAAACATTGGAATAGAGGAAAACCCAAAATTTGCGTAGATAGAAAACTATTAGAACAATGAAAGTGTGGAGAAGATTGCAAATTTACTGCACGAGTACTAGGATCTATTCCCATCCACATTCTCAGAGATGAAGGGGATAGCATATGAGTTAGGAGAAATTGATATCCCATTGAAGGCATGTGCTAAACCAGTAAAACAAATACCATATAGGATAAATCCAAAGTACAAAGAAAAGGTAAAGGTGGAAATAGATCGCATGCTAGAAGCTAGGATCATTGAACCCATCGAGGATTCAAAATGGATAAGTCCAATGGTAGTCCAGGATAAGAAAACATGGGGAATTAAGATCTGCGTCAACTTAAGGAAAATGAATGATGTATGTCTGCATGATCCCTTTCTGACACCATTAATAGATGAAGTACTCGAGAACATAGGAGGGAAGGAGGCATATTCTTTCATAGATGTATTATTAGATTATCATCAGATCATAATTGCATGGGAAGACAAGAATAATACTACCTTTGTGACGGGACGGGGAAGCTACCAATATATGGTGATGCCTTTTGGGTTAAATAACACACTTGCAATATTTTCAAGAGTAGTGGTCGCAACTTTTAAAGAGTTTAACCATAAGTTCCTGGAAGTGTACTTGGATGATTGGATTGTATTTAGTCTACTAAAAGACCATATAGAAGTACTTAGGTTGATGTTGGATAAGTGTATATGATGTCATATTTCACTAAATTTGAAGAAATGCATTTTCTGTGCACTGTTCGAAATTTTATTAGGTAATGTGGTATGCAAACAAGGTTTATTAGTAGATCCTACCAGGATTGCATTAATTTTGGACTTAAAGCCTCCCACATTAGTCAATAAGTTGAGGGCGATGTTGGGTCATACAAGGTATTACAAGAATTTTATAAAGGGCTATGCGCAGATTACAACACCCATGGAGAAGTTGTTGAAAAAAGAAGTGAAGTTCCAATGGAACGAATATTGTTAGAAGGGGTTGGATACGTTGAAGTAAAGATTAGTTACCATGTCGATTATGATATTCCTATATTGGGGAAAGGAATTTCATGTTCATATGGATTCATTTTCCATATCTTTGGGTGAAGTATTATCTCAACTGGGAGAAGGAGACATAGACCACCCGATTGCCTTTGCAAGAAGGAATATGTCAGCATCATAAAATAATTATACTACGACATAATGATAAGGACTCGCTATGGTATATGTGTTACAAAAGTTTAGGCATTACTTGTTGGGTTCACATTTTAAGATATATACATACCATTCTTCTCTGAGATATTTGGTCAACAAGATAGTGTTGGGGGAAAGAATATGTAGATGGTTACTATTGTTCTAGGAATATGATTTTGAAGTTGTTGCAAAACCCAATATGTTTAATGCAGGACCATATCACTTATCACACATACTCTTAGGAGAAGATTCAGGGAATCTGGATGACAATTTTCTAGACGCAATGTTATTTTCAGTAAAAATGGTGGATGAATACTTTGCAGACATTATACATTTTTTAAGTATGAGAATGGCTCCATCTGACATGACAGTGGTGCAGAAGAAGTATCTTGTACTGAAGGCCATGGACTACCAACTAATTTCACAAAGATTGTATAAGTTAGGACTTGATGGCATATTAAGATGATGTGTGGTCGAAATTGAAAGGTCAATGACACTTGTAGAAGCAAACAAAGGGATAACAGGAGGACACTATGCATGTAGAGAAATTGTGAAGAATATTGTATGCGGAAGGATATGGAGGCCCACACTTCACAAGGTGCTAAGGAATATTGTCAAGCATGTGATGTTTTCCAAAAAGTGGAGAAGCCTTCTAGGAGGGATGAGATGTCGTTGAACCCACAAGTTACACTATAGGGATTTGATAAATGGGCGATAGAATTTGTTGGACCAATAAAACCACCAACGAGAATATTCGGTGTGAGATATATAACTACTGTGACAAAATACTTGACCAGATGGGCTGAACCAACACCGATTATAGATTGTAGCGCAAAGACAGATGCACATGATCCACATTTATGAGTGGAACGAAATGAAACCACAAATTTATAATATTAACACAGAGACACAGTGAAAAATAATAGAGATATAGTGAAAATTGACTTCTATGAAATAAGAAATATGATGAAAACTATAAAATGCAGACTTAAACAAGCTTGCTAGAATGGTGGCAACTTATCTCTTAGAAGAGATGTGACGGCTACACTCATTCATAAGTAGACAAGTAGAATGAGGCTTTGAAGGATTTTTTACAATAAAAATGAATTCCAAAACCATAGACATCCAAAAACCTAACCCTAGGAGATTAATCACCAAAAGTCATGTGGGCCTTGTTGGGGTAAGTTAGTACATCAACTTTCCGGGGTCGTAACTTTTACATACGATCTTCATTTAGGGCGCACGATAGCTCGTTGGAAATGTATCGATGAGTAGATTCAGTTTTTGGAGGAAATAAAAGACTTTACCAAAATTTTAGGTGCCCAATTGTGATAAAACAATGTTTAGGCCCTCAAAATGGCCTCGGAAGTTCGGAACCTGAAAAACTACTAAAAATAGTAAATTGCCAAAAGACTATTTTGAGCCAGTTAGACTAGGTGGCTGGCCACTGATTTAATCATAGATCAATCCTCACCCCTTAGGAATCAATTGTATTCATTTTTTTGATTTCCCCCATCAGATGAGGAAATTTCCGCTAAATTTGGCCCCTGGTGAGCCACTTGCATTGGTGTAGGAGCTACCCTTCTTTGACAACCCGATAAAGTTGGATCCTTTGCTGGTGAGTCCCCTTGACCTATGTGTCCATGATGTGATTAGTGGATTCATTTTCCATGTAGTCAGGTTTAAGATCTGTTGGTGTCAACTGTTCTTCTATCTCTGAGGTGTCCAGTAATGGTGGAAAATAAGGTCGAAGGAGGTCCACATTGAACACTGGGTGCAAGATAAGGAAGTGGGGAATGTTGAGCTCAAAATAATTTTCACCCACAACCTTGGTGATGGTGTAAGGTACATATCAGAGTGGAAAAATATTTTGATGAGGTACTGTGAGGCGTTCTTTCTACAAGTGCAACCAAATTTTGTCTCCCACCCGAAACTGATGTGGAACCCAGTGTTGATCATGGAATTGCTTGTAATTGGCATTAGACTTATGTAAAATATCATGAATCATTGGAGGATGTGTTGGATCTGCTCAATGATCCGGGTGGATTTTTCAACTTCAGTTGGTGCATGTGACGAGTCTTCTTGGGTGGTCGCAAGGTGTAGTGCAACATCCATGGGACCCAAGGGTTGAAATCCCAACCCTACCTGAAAGGAGTTGTGGTCGGTTGAGCTATGTATTGATCTGTTGTAGCTGTGATGAATAGAGGAAAGACTCTCATCCCAGGTATGGGGGTGCTTAGAATTGTACATGTGCACGATGTGCATGATCAACCGATTGACGACGTCAGTTTGGCCATCCATATGGGGGTGGAAGGCAATGGACTTGGTGAGCTATGTGTCCAGCAATGACCAGAGGCTTGACCATAATGTACTGAGGAAAAAACTGTCGCAATCTGAGATAATGGTTTGTGGGCTCTCAAAATGTACTCACACTCATTCAAAGAAGATCTTGGCAGTGGCCTCCACTTTGATGATCTTCTTGTAGGTTTCCAAAATCACCATTTTGGAAAACCCTTCAACAACCACAAAGACACTGTCATTTCCCCACTTGGTGGATGGAAGGCCCAACATGTATTCCATGGATATGGATTCCCAGGGCCTGTTAGGAGTAGGAAGAGGGATTTACAGGATTTTTTTCTTAGTGGTAGGTTTGGAAATAACATAGGTAGTGCAGGACCAAATATACTTGCTAACATCCTATCGAAGTTTCATCCAGTATAAATTTCTTTACAGTACTGCACTATATTTTCCACACCGAAGTGACCTGCCACCCGAATGTAGTGGGATTCCCAAATCATCTTCACTCATTCTCTTGATGGAACATGGAGATGGCTCAGATGACACAAAAACCTATCCTAAATATGTAAATTAATGACAATTGTGTTTGCGCCCAACATTTGGTAGGTGTTGGCAAAGTCATGATCTGTCTCATAGAGATGGAGTCATATAAAGGTCTCATGGATGCAATATTATAGCACTGTGGTGAGTGTCGTGATTGGAGGTTGTTTGAGGCAATCAAAGACTCAGTTAGTAATTCATGTTTTATACTTGATGTTGAGGTGGAACTGTTGCAAATATGTGGACCACTTCTAATAGCGATCATTCTACATTTTTTCTTGTGTCTACATGAAATGCAATGACTTATAATTAGTTTGGATGACTGTATCCTTCCCAAGAATGTAATTCCTCCATTGGTGGAAGACTTACACAATGGATTACATCTCTTTTTCGTAAGTAGCATACTTACGGATGGAATCCGATAGTGTCTCACTGTGATAGGCCATGGGGTGGTCGTTCTGAGTGAGGAATGTGGCCACAACATAGTCTGCATCATCTGTCTTGATATCATAGGGTTGTTGCAGGTTAGGTAATGAAAGAATTGGGGCTGAGCATAATCACTGCTTCATATCATCGAACACTTTATGTTGGGACAAGACCTTGTTGGATTACTGAGAGGGGGTGTGAATCATTAATAGAGAAATTTAATGTTTTTTAACCATATAATCCAAGTGTTATATCAATGAAGCATTATTATCCAATAACTGCAGAGTAAATAAGTAATGGACAAATGAAAAATCATACACATACACAGTACACCAGTGTTTTACGTGGAAACCCAAATTGGGAGAAAACCACGGAATTTTTTTTCTTATATGTCTTGAAGAATTACATTCATTGGAAGCACCAACTTCCTTTGTTTTCCAGCTGCAACTAGAAGGAGGCTCCAACCCCCTAGTTTCTCAGGCGACAACCTAAGGGAAGATCCAACTCCCCAATTCTCTGGATACAACCAGAAGGGATCTACAACCCCCTATGTTCTCTGGCTACAACCAGAAGGTGGCTACAACCACCTGTCTTTGCCTCGTACAACCACCCTGAAGTAGAAGTAGAATGATGGAAACAATGTCACACTATCATTGTGAGATATACCACTGTAAAAATGTACCAATAAATGTGAACCATGCATCAACCATGCATCGACATTTACCTCAACCTGTAATCAACCTGTACCAGAAACAAGTGCATCAACCATGCACCAACCTGTACCAAACAACCTGTAATCAACCTGTACCATAAAAAATTGCATCCAACCATGTACCAAGTATGTACCAATCATGTTTCAACTACTCATCAACTATGACTCATCAATATGTACCAACATCCTCAACTATACACCTCATGTATGTGCCAACTCATCAACTACTCGTCTCAACCATGTACTCGACATGTACCTCAACCAAAATCCGTCATCAATTTCATCATCCAAATATTATTTGTAGCTCTGTAATAGACTTGGTGTATATGATCACATTCTTGCAAACCTTCCCTAACTTTAACAATAAGAGACTAGCATTTTGATCAAATGTTTCTTTAGTCTCACATGCCTAGTTTTGGATAAGTCAACAACCCTAACTTGAAGTAATTATAAATTTGTACCTGTAATGTAAAAATATCTGAAACTGATACACAATGTTCTTTATTGTGTTCTGTTCAATTCCTCTAGGTTTCACTACTTGGAACCTCTCAGAAAAGGAGTTATAGCAAAAATGGCATACCTTGCTGAATTCTATCTTATTCTAGAGAGCGACCTTATGGAGTGTGCCCTGCATAAAATTTTTGTTTAATTGATCTAAAACTATTACAAAGAATACTATAAACAGTACCCTAACCAACACATTTGGTTTCACTAAATTTGGATTTGTTATGAAGAAGTTATGACATTTTTACTCTAAACACATGTTTTTGACTAGTTTCACGACTAGCCACAAACCCTATTTTCCACATAGTGTAACTCCAAAAATACAATGACCCACAAGATTAATTGTTTACCACAAATAATTGGATTTTTTTTCTCAATGGAATAGAAATTTCATGGTCTGAATCATTATATAAAAAAAATTATAGCGAAAAGGATATCTTAGAAAGCACCATCAAAATAACATACCTTAGAAAGCACCATCAAAAGAATTTATCCTTCCTTTCATTCCGGCCTTCTTTTCTTCACCTTCCCTTAGAATTTTGGCTTAGATATCCTTGGTTACTTTAGACACCTATAGATATTTAATATGCTCAAGTGTATCTAAAATGAGAGAGCCTTGCCTCTTATTTATACGCTCCAAGTAGCTTCCTTAAAAACATATTTTAGGTCACTTGGCCCCACTTTCCTTATTTTAGGGTTAACCCACTTCTAATTTCTCCATTAAATTTATTATTGAAATAATTTATTTT
>JZKD02S1674219.1:264546-276441 GCA_000966675.3 Picea glauca | reverse complement strand
CTTTGAATTATAATACACTCATTACTTCACTTTATTATTTACCTTTTAAAATCTCTTAAACCACTTTGACTACTTTGACCTTTTGGGGCTTCTAGATGACATATGAGGGTCCTCCTACTTTGTAAGGCCATAAATCTCAAACCGTGAGGAGTTATGTGACGTTCCACATACCACCAAAAATGACATGACATGTAATATCCATATAGAATAGTATTATATGAAAATATATCATAACTCATACCATTACCCATCAAATAAACTTGGTTCCATTACCCAAACCTGGGGTCTCCAACTTCTCATGGACATAACTCTCTAACCATGAGCAGTTATGTGACATTCCACATACCACCGAAAATGGCATGACAAGAACTATCCATATAAGATAGTTTCCACAAATTCATTGTGCTTTATCTCATTATTCCACAATTAAGCATGGGTTATCTTACTCCGCAAAGCGTCTTCCCGTGAGGGATTTCACCATAAGGGGACCACTTTGGAGTTCATCCATATTTACTTATTTTCAACCATGAAAAAATAATAATGAGTCATATTTACATCAAAAAATATTGGGTCCATTACCCAAACCTTTGTGCTATGAGGCTTTCTTCAAGGGTTGACATCAATGACAACCAACCTTAATCAACAGACCCACGCAAATTTTTCTTTACTATCACTACTGGTTATTTGGTTGAGGGCCCATGAAATATGGGAGAATCCCAACACGAACATGTGATAGAAATTGACAAGGCCTAAGAAGATCCGAAGCTCAGTTAGTGTGGTTGGGGCTAGACAATCATATATGAATTGGATCTTGGCTATATAAACATGCACACCATGCGCATCAACAATGTGTCCTAGGAACTGGACCTTGTCCATGCCGAAGGATTATTTTTCCAAGTTGGTGCATAGATTGTGCTACTGCAGAGTGTGCAAAACCTGCTGAATATGCTTCAAGTTTTCTTCCCAAGTCTTGTTGTAGATGAGGATGTCATCCAGATACACCACCAAAAAATAATTAGTGAAAGGCTATAAGATATCATCCATCATCCTCATGAAAGTTGCTGGGGAATTTTTCAAACCAAAGGGCATGACCAGCCATTCAAAAAGACCTTCTTTTGATTTGAAGGAAGTTTTCCATACATCTGTATGCTCTATTCGGACCTGATGGTAGTCAAAATTCATATCAATCTTACTGAAGTATTTGTCCCCCTTGATTCGATCAAGGAGATCATCAATTCGGGGAATCAGATACTAGTTCTTGAATGTGATTTTATTTAGGGCTCGATCATCAATGCAGAGTCACCAAGTCCCATTTTGCTTCTACACCAACATGATTGGGTTCCACGAGGTGATGAGCTTGGTTGGATGTGCCCCTTGTGGATAATTTCTTAGATCTGATGATTGATATCCTCATTTTCTAGCAGAGAGAGTTGATAGACTATCCCATTGGGTAGCAATGCATCGAGGGTCATATCGATGGGATGCTTGACTTGATAGTGCAGAGGTACCCAAGTAGGTGACGAGAAGATCTCTTTGTATTATTCCATGACCATATCCACTTTCTTCTACTATGTAGAGAGGTTGATCATAGAGGCCATAGATGTGGCTGCAACCTTTCACTCACTCTGAGAGCGAATTACGAAGAAGAAAAACTTCCCGATCTGAGAAATCACCTTCCTGCATTGCTTGGCAGAGATCAAGGAAATAACACTAGGTGGGACTACCTCGGGTATTTTGTACAATTTCATGTTCAAAGTAATAATAACACTATGAGGCCTAGGCTCATATAGAGCATGATGTTTCCATAAATAAGGTTCTCTCAAAAGAACATCACAAACTTCAAGGGGAGAAAAATTACACAATACCTCATTTTTGAGTGGCTTGGCGTTGTACGACATGTGACATTATTTGCTGATGCGAAGATCGCTTCCTTGACGGAGCCATCTGATGGTGTAGGGATGTGGGTGCGACGTTGTAGGAAGGGCTAGCCTTTTGATGACCTCTGATGATATTAGGTTATTCTGGCTACTGCTGTCAATGGTGAATTGCAGCTGAGTTCCTTTCACCCACATCTGTGAATGAAAGAGACACTAGCTTTCTGTTAGGGACCTAACCTCCCTTACCCCTCATGTAGGTAGAATAATATAATTCCATGTAATAAAGGAAAATATTAATAATGCCTTGAAATTAGGAAGAATAAGTCAAATCTAAGAAGACCTAACATAAGCTTCCACTTCTAGAAGGATCTTCCTCTAGATTTTTCTTTTGGATAGATAGATTTAGTATAAATAGAAGTACAGGGTATGATAAATCTTGTCTTGGATATTATTGTAATAGATCTCTGCTCTACTGGAGGTTTCTCCCTCAAAGATGCAAGTGAACGTTTCTATCAGTAATCAAAGTGCTCTTTCCTATGTTATTATGGTATTATTCTGGTATCATTATGGTTATATCATTGTTTCTATGTCATTTCTAGCTAAAATATTTTTGTTCTACATACTATTTTATATATGGAATATTGCAAGTGGTATCAGACAACCTTCCTCGATAGAAAAATGTGGGTTAAATTTTTTCAAGGTAGATACGTATTCCGACATCTTAAATATATAAATATCTGTCGTTACACACATAAAACCTTGGTCGGGGAGTCATACACGTAGGAAATACAAGTGGTACTTAAGCACACATATGTTGGACACCCTTGTAACCCCTGTTGGTACCCCTTTGAGTGGTAGAGAATCAAACAACACATGTATATAGATCGAGCTAGATCTCCTAAATCCCTCCATAGATAAACCGATCGGCTACTTGATTGCTATAGTTCCACTGAGAACAATACTCAGGAAGATAGTCTTTAGTACCTGGGTAGTCGGGTAGTATGGCTAAGGGAACGATCTAGCTTCCTTAGTTGTTTCCCTGAGATATTGGGTCGAGTACTACTATTGGACCCCACATGTATATCAGAGAGCTATAACATAGGGAAAAACCTTGTCTATATAAACCCTGAATATCATACCCCTCAGGACATAAGAAAAAAACATAACATACAAGATCTATTATCGTGCAATTGTGCCTTCTACATTCTAGTTGTGAAATTACTACACATTTCTTCCTGTTAAGCATTTGGGAATTTCGTCACTGCAGTATTATTTAGGCCAGATTATAATTCGACAGGACTATAATTTCCCTGGTGGCACACTTATTTGGGACCTATCCCAATGGGTTCCTCTCTTTTCCATGATTCCAGTGATACCTATCATTTTTAACCCAATTTGTTTTTGTGGACCCGACACATCTTCGACACCCTTATTTTTCTCCTATCCCTTTGGATCCCCCTTTTATCCCTGATTGTAGTGGTAACTATCATTTGAAACCCTTATTCTCTGTAGTCCCACCCACCCCTCCAGACCCCTTTTGTTTTCCCTATACCATTATCCTTCTCATTTGTCCAAATGACTAACACACTAGCCAAAGAACTTAATGCCTTGATTGCTAACACCCACTAGAAAAAAGAAGACATCAACACTATCAGTGCCAACCTTAGCTCAATCAATTCAACTATTTAGATCCTAAAGGAACAATGTTCCCACATCAAATACCTCAAATACCTCAAAGAACACTTCCTAGGCCATTCCCAAAACCATTCCTCTTCTTAGCAACCATGTTATGAGGATGACCATGACTCTTCCCATTACCAAGTTCCTCATACTACCCACTTTTTCCAAGACCTCCGCCCTTCCAGAATTGAGGTGAACAAATTTTATGGATCAGATCCTATAGGATGGGTCACCCAAATGGAACATTATTTATCTTTGTATGGCATTACTGATGATTTAGCCAAGCTTCATTATGGTGTCCTACATATATATCTGGAATGATGGCAATGGTGGCAATGGAGAAAAAAGGCATGCCAAGGTTATCTTGCTTGGACACAGTTTGTGGTTGAACTTTATGACCTCTTTGACTCTGACACCCACCATTTAGGTTGTTTGACCAAGTTAAAGCAGTTTGAGACAGTGGAAGAATTTATTGTCGCATTTGAGCACTTGGATTTCATAACGAAGGGCATGTCATATGATTTCTTTAGAGAATGCTTTATCAGTGGCCTCAAAGATGAAATTCATTCCCATGTTCTCATGGCACACCCCCAGAATTGGTTGGAAGATACTCAATGAGACAAGGAAGCCCAACATATTGTATCCTCCTAGACCCATAAAACCTACTTTCCTCCTCGCCCTAAAACCACCAATTTTTCCCCTCCTGCAACTCCCCTCAAGATCTAGAAATTAACCAGGGATGAAATGATTGAACATCAATTCAAGGTTCTTTGTTATAATTGTGATGGAAAATATTTTCTTCAGCACAAGTGTAAGGAACAAAATATTTTTATGGCTATGACTAAGGATATTTCTGAAGAAGATGTTGTTGTTTCGCCTGTGGAGGAACTACCACCACCATCTGACATCACCCCACCCTTTGATCCACCAGATGTTGACTCAGTTATTTCACTTAATTCCCTCACTAGCTTCTTTTCTCCCCAAACTCTCAAATTAATTGGTTACATAAAAAATAGGAAAGTCATCATCCTTGTGGATAGTGGTAACACCCATAACTTTATTCATTGTCGTATTTCCCAAGAAGTCAATTGTTACATCTATGTCGTCAATAATTTTCAAATCATGATTGCCAATGGTGGTTCCATGAAATGTGGGGGATGATGTGAAAATGTGTGACTCCAAATTGGTTAGTATCACCTGAAATCCCATATGTTTTTTATAGACATGGGTGGTTGTGAAATTGTTCTTGGTGCCAAATGGTTACACACTCTAGGCCCCATTCTCATGGATTTTAAGAACTTAACCATGAAATTCCAATAGGAGGGACAACAATATAAGTTACAATGCATCACATCAGGCTCCCCTGAGATCATCAGTTCCCATTGCATGGAAAAGCTCATCAAAAAAGGTCATTTAGGAATTATATCCCAACTCCACTCCATTCATGTTGTTGAGACACCTTTTGTGCATCCTGACCTCCAATCTATCCTCTCCCACCACCAAGTTGTTTTTACCACCCCCAAATAACTTTCCCCTTCCCGTGGAGTCCATGATCATGCCATCCCTCTCATCCTGGGTAGTATTCCTCCCAACATTCGGCTTTATCATCATCCATTTTCCCAAAAGAATGAAATTGAGAAAATTGTTCATGAATTACTAGAAGTCGGTGTTATCCATCCCAATACTAGCCCATATTCTTCCCATGTGGTCATGGTAATCAAGAAATAAGGTACTTGGCACATGTATCTTGATTTCTGCATCCTCAACAAACTCACAATCAAAGAAAATTTCCCATTCCTATCATTGATGACCTCTTGGATGAATTGAGTGGCTCTCAGTACTTCACCAAATTGGATCTACGTTATGGCTACCACCATATCTATATGAAATACGAAGGCATTCCCAAGACTACATTTCTCACTCATGAGGGTCATTATGAATTCTTGGTAATTCCCTTTGGATTGTGTAATTCGCCTTCCACTTTACAAAGTCTTATGAATCATTTCTTCCATCCTTTTCTCCGTCGTTTTGTCTTAGTTTTATTTGATGATATTATCATTTATAGTAAAATTTTTCCATCTCATCTCTCCCATGTGAATAAGGTTCTCCATCTACTCTCTAAGCACCAAGTTTTTCTCAAACAATCTAAATGTGCCTTTGGTGCCTCAGAAGTGGAATACCTGGGTCATATTGTTGGCAAGGATGGTGTCTGAGTGGATCCTAATAAAATTGAATCTATGAAATATTGACCTCGACCTAAAACTATCAATATCTTGCATGGTTTTTTGGGTTTAACAAGCTATTATAGGAAGTTTGTTTGAAATTGTGGAAAGATTGTAGATCCTCTCACTTCCCTCTTTAAAAAGAATGATTTCACTTGGACTTAAGTTGCAGATCATTCCTTCCAAGCCTTAAAAGATGTTATGTGCTCAAACCCTATCCTATCCCTCCCTAACTTCACAAATACATTCATATTGGAATGTGACGCTTCTAGTAAAGGAATTGGAGCCATCCTCATGCAAGATGGCAGGCCCTTGGCCTTCACTAGAAAACAACTTCCAGAGAAACATTTGGGCCAATCCATTTATGAAAAGGAAATGTTAGCTATTCTGCATGTTGTGGATATCTGGCATCCTTATTTATTGGGTCAACAATTCTAAATAAAAATAGATCATCAAAAACTCAAGTATTTCTTGGAACAACGAATTTCATCCCCCGAAGAGTTAGCTCTAGGAAAACAGTTTAATAAACCTTAGAAAATAAGATGGATGAGCAGACTGAAAATAGTGTCTTTCCAAGTGGAAAATGGGGTAAAGCTAGGGATCATGGGAGGCCTTCTTTTATATGAGATAATGGCAAGAAAGGATGAAAGTATAAAGCTACAACAACATTACCTTTGTTGTCCAAAGGTGCATAAATTTAACTTGGGATAGATTGAATTAAGAAGGTGCAAAAAAAATGGGTGAACAATATATTTGGCTATGATTATGATATCATTAACAAGAAGGACAAGGAAAATGTAGTGGCCAATTATCTTTCCCAGAAATGTGAAGAATACGGGTCCCTTTTCTCCCTCTCCTTCATTGTACCAGATTGGCTCCAAGATGTTCGTCGAGAATGCCTACAAGACCCCAAAATTTCTAGCCCGCTACACCAATTGCAACACAATTCTTCAGTTTCTCCAGGGTTCTCTCGGCATAATGAAGATCTTTGCTACAAAGTCTGTTTGTATTTATGAAAGCAATCCCAACTTAAATCCACAGTGCTTTTTGAAATTCATGCCTCACCCACAACTGGGCATTCAAGGTTTACCAAAACCTATGAATGGGTCAAACATTCATTTTTCCGGGAGGGTATGAAATAGGATGTCCACACCTTTGTTGATGAATGTGAGGTATGTCAATGCAACAAGGGAAAAACTGTCAAAGTTCTGGTAACACTCCAATCGCTTATGATTCCTCCTGCTATTTGGTGATATATTTCTATGGATTTCATTGTAGGATTACCTAAATCGGGAAATAAGCAAGTCATCATGGTGATCGTTGATAGTCTCTCCAAATATGGTCATTTTTTTGATATTCAAAACCCATTCACAACTGTCATAATGGATCAAATTTTCATGGATAATATATTCAAGCTTCATGGCATGCCTAATTCTGTTGTCTCTGACAGAGACCCCACTTTCACCAACAATTTTTGGAAATAATTGTTCAAGCTACATGGCACCCAATTGCATCTCAACACTTCTTATCACCCCCAGATGGATGGCTAGACTGAAGTTTTCAACAAGTGTTTGGAAACATATTTGAGGTGTTTTTCATCTAAGTGGAAAAATCAGTGGGATCAATGGTTACCCCTAGTTGAATGGTGGTGTTAGCACTCTATAAAGTTTGTCTGGCTGATAGACAAACGATAGAGGTAACTATTTCAACCAATCTTTAGAGCTGGGAACTAGTCTACTCAACTCAGAGAGGGCTCTCTCATGTCACTTGATGTTTCTTTGGTAATTAGTGGCTAGATTTAGTTTTTTTTGGGGTTTTTTATAAATTTGTTGGAAAGGAAGAGGAGGGTCAATTAGGGATATGGAGTCGAAATTCTAAAAGTGAATGAAAACAATGACTGGTCGATAGATATCCTCAGATGATAAAGGCTAAATGAGGCAATGAATCTGAGTTGTAAAATGTATTTAAGCAGGGTGTAAGATGAAGGAGAAAACAAACAACTGCATCAGAGCATTACTGAAATGAATTATGAATTAGTTAAGAAGAAATACACACGCTTTAAATTTCTTAAGACGAGAGCATCATAAGATGAATTATGATATTTTAACTATCCAATTTAAACAGAATAAAGTGCAAATGGAATTAAAGAACATAGGAAATACATACAATGAAAGGAGACAAAACTCATATCACCACCATTAGAATATTTTCATAGAGACTTC
Organism: Picea glauca; assembly: GCA_000966675.3. Lineage (NCBI taxonomy): Eukaryota > Viridiplantae > Streptophyta > Pinopsida > Pinales > Pinaceae > Picea > Picea glauca. The sequence goes on along the minus strand of JZKD02S1674219.1, from coordinate 268,440 downwards.
AAAATATTCTGCATATGTATTCAATTTAGTTCCAGAAAATTACAATGGAGTTCAGAACAACCAGAATTGTTCCCTTGCACTTCTGCCCACACTAATACATTCGAAACCTCTATTATTTATACAATTTCGAGTTCCTTTAGTTATAAATTGATTACAATAACTGAACTGAAACGTTTGAGCTTCTAAAATTGAGTACAATGATTACAAATGACAGTTTTGAAAAAAATGTTTCATGATCCAATTGTTGATTCCTCGATCGCTTCAACTCCTTCCTTAGCCATATTCTCTTTGAAATGTCACTTATACTCTTTCAAATCAAATTCCATTTATCCATATTCTCATTAAATATTTGGGAATAATATGTTTGAATAAAAATAATTCCCAAATATTTTTCTATCCTGTAGAATTAAATTTCCATAGTTTAATTCATGCTCGTGGTTTTTAAAACCATTTATTTCTTGCTTCCCATGGTTTTGGAAACCATGTCTTGTTTTTCCCAATTTACCATTTCACTGTGAAAAACATTTACTATGTCTTGTTTTTTCCAATTTTACCATTTCACTGTGAAAACCATTGATTGGTTTGTTTCCCATGGTTTTGAAAACTGTGTCTTGTTTTTCCCAATTTACCATTTCACTATGAAAACCATTGATTGGTTTGTTTCGCATGGTTTTGAAAACCATGTCTTGGTTACGATTTTTAATCTTCTTTTTTTATTTCTGTAAAACCTTTGGATAAAAAATTACCCAAGTATTCCTTTCACGTGCATCTTCCCATTTAATTCTTTTGCATGGAAATAAACATTAATCTCTTTGATTTGTAAAATTTAAATTTTACCTCTATAAAACAATTTCATTGTGAGGAAGAATTTCTTTTATTGGAAATTCTATAATCATTATTGAACCACACTCCTGGAAAAATGTTGTTAGGATATTTAGACACTTAGGAGTTAGTAAGATCTACTTGGTCTATTGTGTCGTTAGGTAAAAGTTTGTTTTCTAGTGTGATTCTTTAGTATGCATAGTATGCATTTGTAGTTAGGAAATCCAACGGTCACGATATGTTCCCAACATAGAGTGATCTGACAGTTCATACTCTCCTCGATCTTAACGACCATTGATCTGTGGGTTAACACCCGATTGTTCCATGATATCTATTTAAAGAGCATGGATGGTCATTTGTTGATTGTCGATTGTGATAAAATATCTTGTAAAATCTCTCTGTAATCTTTTTCTTTGCATTAATAAACTACTCCAAGTGGTCGCGTTGGATGGGGCCGTGGATGTTTCCTCGTAGGCATTTTACCACATGAAAACATCGGTGTGTTGAAATTTGATCTGGTTATGTGAGTGGTTATTGAAGTTGTTCATCCTCTATTGGAATACCTATGTTGTCGAACATGGTATCAGAGCCTGTTTGAAGACCCGCTCCTGTTGTAGATCGAGATCGTGAAGCCAAGTAGCCTCATCTCCACTTTTTGTCATTTCCATACATTTCTGGGGTGAGAGGACTATTTCATTACGTCCGGAGTGCTCATTTCAATCAAGAACACTTTTCATTTCACTCGAAAAGGTTTATGTTTGTCCAATATATGACCATTACAGTCAGATCCGGAGGTATAAAGCTTGAATATGCATTTTTTTAAATTTTTACAGAGTAGTCTTTTGGTTTTATTTTGGTTTTGTTTTATTTATTTCTGGGTTGCTACTCTTTTATATCAGTGTATTCTCTTTTCCCCATGCCCTGTGCGATCTTGGAAAATTAGAAACAGATAGAAAAAGGTGCATCTTCTAGGTAAGCTAACCTAGATCTAACCCTTGTTGTCATTGAGAAGCGAAATTTTTTTCTTGTGTGAAAAAAAGCTTTTTTTTAGCAAGCTCTCCAAGGCCATCATCATCATCATCAACAACAACAACAACAACCCCAATCCTCCTTCTGAACTTTACAATATGTTTTGTTAGATTATTTTGTTAAAAGTTGCTTTATTAAGTAAGAGGTCTTGAGTTCAAGTCTCTCTTTTGTTACCTTTTTTGAAAAAGTTCATGCTCAAATTGTAAAGTGCATTTCACTTCAAGTATAAAAGTGAATCACTATAAGTAACTTTAATATTTTATTTTAGAGTTATTTATTTTGCATGCAAATTTTCTGTTATAAAATAACTTCATTGTAAAACTGATCCCCACTTCTCTTTATAAAAGTGGGTCACTTCATAAAGCAACTTACACATTCACATGGTCATTTGGTTACTGATTGTGCCTTTTTTAAAAAGGTCATAACTCTAACATCGGAAGTCCATTTTCAATGCCGTTTTTTAAAACCACATAACTTTTCGAGATCTTTCCATCCAAATCATCAGTTTTAGTTTTTAAATCCACATTATCTGCATATTTAATATGGCTTCTACAAGTACTGTCTTGCTTACCAACAAAAACTACTTCCAATGGAAATCTCATATGGAAGATTTATTAAGAAGTAAAGGCTTGTACCAGATTACCTTGGGAAAGGAAAAATCACCCACTGATGCTGATAAGAAATCCAAGTGGGATAATAGGAATGACGAAGCATGTGGAATAATTGAAATTTCCATCTCTCTTGATTTAAGGTACCACCTTCAAGATATTGATGATCCAAAAGAAGCTTGGGACACGATTGAATCTGTGTTTGGTAAACTCAATATTATTCAAGCACAACAGTTAGAAAATCAAATACTGACCTTGAGTCCAAATGATTTTTCTTTCCTTGGAGACTATCTATCTAGGTTTAAAACACTTGGAATTTTATGTGACGAATGTAAGATAAAGATGGAGGAGGAGTGTTGCATATATCTTATTCTTTCTAAGCTAGGTAGTGCATATTCTGTGTTTGTATCTACCTTTTATGCCATGAGAGAGGCTCTAGGGGAAGAATCTTATGAAAACCCCACTCTTGAGTCCTTTTGTGCTTCTTTGATTCGAGAGGAAGATAAGATTGTACAATTTGGAGTGATCAACACTGCAGGTCCCTCCAACAAAGCCTTAGTTTCCTAGCAGAAAGATAAACCCAAGTATCCCAAGAAGCAACATCCTCGCTACAACAACAGACAACATAAGGGTCCCAAACTTGCTTAGACAGCTTCAACTCTTACTGGTGACAAATGAGGAAAATATAAAAGTAAGAATACTAATAGACATTGCAACTTTTGTGATAAAGATGGTCATGATGAGTCCAATTGTTTCAAGAAGATGGCAGCTTTAGAAGCAGGGATGAAGAAGCACAACATTAGTATTGATTCTACTTCTTCTTCTCATGGACAAGCACTTTCTGCTTCTCGTTTCTCCTTCAATTCAAATTCTACTACTACTACTTCTTCTGATTAGTGACTTATTGATTCAAGAGCATCTTATCATATGGCTAAGGTTAAATCCATATTTTCCGCTCTAAATGAATGTAACACCAAGAAAATATTTGTTGGTGATGATAGATCTCTTAGTGTTGTAGGATCTGAAACAGTTCAAGTAGATAATGGTCATTTCAATGATGTATTATGTGTTCCAAGTATTTCTTGTAACCTTCTATCAATCTATCAAATCACTCATTCAGGTGAAGGTAAAACCGTCGAGTTTTCATGCAAGATACCAGATATATAAAATATGTAGAACATAAATAAAATGCTAGAAATGGCAGAATAACAGTAAAATATCCAGCATAATCTTCACAATACACAGAAATGATATATGAAATAGCAATAGAAATAGCACTTTGATTCATAAAGCAATGTTCACAGGCCTCTTCGAGGGAGCAACCTCCAGTTGAGCAGCGCTCTGTTACAATAATCTCCAAGCTAGGGTTCTCATACCCTCGACCCTTATTTATACTAAATATGTCTATTAAGAGAAGCATCTAGAGGAAGATCCT
>JZKD02S1674219.1:175304-229591 GCA_000966675.3 Picea glauca | reverse complement strand
GTTTTATTAGTTTTAGTTAATTTTAGTTAGTTTTATTAGTTTTATTTAGTTTTAGTTTGTTTTATTTATTTTAGTTAGATTAGTTAGTTTAGATTAGTTTTCTCTTTGGTTTTCTTAAAAAACCTTAGGGCGGCCAACGGAGCCGTTAAACTCGTCAGGGTGGTTCATTCCAAATGGCTTGGGTTATTTAGACAACCCCGGACCGGTTCCACTCTCTCAATTGACGGACGGACAATTTCGCCCATCAACAGGTGTCCTTCCATAGCGTTATTCTCTTTGAATCCATGATCAAGAAGAGTCCATGAGCATATTTTTTCTCTCTGTGGAAAGCTCGTTAAAAAATTAAACAGAGGTAACGAGCATAGTTTCTATTCTTTGTCGCAAGCTCGTTAAAAAATGAAACAAAAATCTGGGGATTGAACCTGGAGCCATGAGCATAGTTCTTTTTCTGTGTCAAGCTCATTAAAAAATGAAGCAGTCACCTCTCTTGAACCTTCTTTTCATCCACTCTTATCCTTTTTTTCTATCTAGTAGAGAAATTGGTGACAACCTCAAAGTTGGTGAATGAATTGAAGCTTGGAGGGCATGTCTCCAGCCTTTGATGATCATTCTAGAGTTAAGCCACTAGATTTCAAGCTAGGGGCATACCGAGCTTAGTCTTTGTTGTTTCTCGTTCTCAAAAAAACATGAGAATGTAATCGAGTATACTTTAATCACTTTTTCGGACTCACATGGATATACAGAAAAGGAACCCTTTGGAGTCGTCTTTAAGCTCTTTTCATACTTTCTAAACATGAAAATATTGTCGAGTGATCTTTCTTCCTTTCCCACTCGCTAAAAGGTTTGAAAGGGCATCTTTCAAGTGGTAGTTTATCTATTTTTTGGCCTCACGATACTAAGATTACGAAAAAGGAAAATGTTGGAGTCGTATTTAAGTTGTTTTTAGACTCTCTATATACGAGAAACCATCGAGTTTACCTTCTCTGGACTCATTAAACGATCATACATTGAAGGGCCCATATGGGACTAAACCCTTACTTATTCTAGTTTGTTAAATAAAGGAAGAGGGACTTACCGAAGGTGAGTCATATCGAGCATGTGTTACCCTCCTCGAGCTTGTTAAATTAAAAAGAGGTACTCGTCTATCTGGATGGGGGAAAAATTTAAAGAAGCAAGCCAAGCCATTTTTGAGGACACCACTAGTATCTCTTACGATCGCCCTTGAACAAGACACTTTGTATTTTCACACATTTTAATCATGCATTTTAATCTGCTGAACCTTTGCATTGAGCTAATCCTCTAAGTTTATTTTACTCCTTTGGGTCACCTGACAAAAGTCACAACATCCACTGCATCATCAAGTTTTGGTCCATGTCACGTTTTTTCTATTGTGCTTCAGTGTTCAAGGGAAGTATCTGCCTCGAGATTCATCCAACACAAATATCCTATTTCAATACCCATGTCATTCCACGTTCATTTGATCTATCAATTACATCTCTGTGCCAGTTTCGTGTCATTGATGGGGGACACATCAAGGCCCTCTCTCGATGTGTCTATTCCTGTTGACTTCAACACATTATCCAGGAACTAGGCTTAGAAACCAGTTAGTACCTTGGGACCTGCATGCCTCAATAGAAGGCCTCCTCATGTCTGATAGTGGGTTTACATCATTGACCTCTGATCGGATGATTCCATGGATTTTCGACTTCAGCTAATCTATTCACATTCGTTGGAATGTACTAGAGTACCTTGGGAATCATTGACATCAATAGTGATTTTCCTCACGCTTGTTAATGGTTTACATCATTGAACAGTAATCAAGTGGTTCCTACCATGTTCGACATCAAGACATATATTCAAATGGTTAGATTCGTACTACATCGGGATCGGTAAGAAGACCCTGGGTTGAATTTTTCACTCTTATGTATACTTTGCCCAGGTTGCGAAGGAGTTCTTTTGAACTATGGAAAATATACTATTACATAGATCCACTTTCTATTGGTCATGGCTATGTCTTGTCATCTCGTAGATCCACTGTGTATTCTTTGTGGCTATGATCAATTCAGGTCGTAGGAGTATAGATCCACATTGTATCTTCAGTGGCTATACCATTTTATCAATACAATTATGGATCTACAATGTATTTTATGGTGACCATACCTAAAAAGTCTTTATCACTCAAGTGTAGGTATTCTTGCCTTGGGTTTGAAACATGTCATAATATTTGTTTGATGGTTGTGTGCAATTTTTTCCAGTTTTTCTGCATCCATACCCTTGCTTGAAAAAGTCTAAAAAGTACTTCAGTCATCATCGTCTTCTAACTTCGTACTTTGGGGGGAAATCTGTTACACCTCAAAATTACTCACTTAATAGTGTTGCAAGTGTCCTTGTTAGAAGTGTTGTAAGTGTCACATCTTGTCTGCAAGTGTCGCATATTGACCACAAGTGTTGCAAGTGTCACAAACATCATACTGCCACCTTTCCTATGTCATGCCTCTAACAAAAGCATAAGGACACTTAAGACACCTCAAAGGCTAGTTTGGAAGAAGAGAAATCAGTTGACAGGGAGTACAGACCTTTTGCCATTGAAAGAACCACTAAAAAATGAATTTTGGAGGTGAGCGCTCCCCTACCCACTATCAGGGAGTGCTGGCACTCCCTGAGCCTCTTTGGGGGAGTGTTTGAGCACCCTAAGCACCCTTTTAGGGGAGCGCTACCCTTTTCTGAGCAAGTTTTGGTTTTGTTGAGGCAAATTAGGGAAGAATCCCTCAATTCCTGAAGGTGGTTGGATTCAAATAGATGGTCAAGGCATGATATTAGGGAAGATCCTCAACTGAAGGAGAGGAATCCTCAACTTATCCCAAAGATATCTCAAGTGGTTGGGCCTCTCCAAGGTTATATAAGGAGGCCTCCTCATGGAAAAAGGGGTATGGAGACTAAGAATTACATCAAACTTATGATCTCATGAGTGAGATGTCATCAAAGAAATCAATGGAGATTAATTGAGAAAAGGGGTTGGACAAGGAGAACTGGAAGAAGCTGCTGCACATTCATTCAAAGTATTGTAAGTAATTTTACTTGTTCTCATTAATAATCAATGCTTGACTTGTTTCTTTCAAACTTATGCTTGTTCCATACGAGTTTGTCTGCAGTAGATGGATCTATGTTTGATCTTATCTCAGTAGAGTAGGAAGTATTTTGTACCTTCGCTTGTTTTACAAAACCTATCAGGGAGCTTAGGATCGAAGCTCAGCCAGGACTTTGCAAGGACAAACATCGCTAATAATGTACATATCTTTCTCCTTCTCTTTCATTTATTATCTTGATTAGATCTAAAAGGAGGTCAATTTCCATGTTAATCGCTTTTTTGTCTTGGCCTTAGGAGTCTAGATACCAAGAGGGAATCCACTTGTCCACAGGGGGATTCACCTACAAGTCTACTCGGTATGATAATAGTCTACTCGGTTACATTGTCATGTTTTTTTGAGCACGAGAAAGAAAAAGGACTAATCTCGGTATGCCCCCATCTTGAAATCTAGTGGCTTAACTCCAGAATGATCATCAAAGGTTGGAGACATGCCCTCCAAGCTTCAATTCATTCACTGAATTTGAGGTTGTCACCAATTTCTTTACTAGACGGAGAAAAAGGATAAGAGTGGATGAAAAGAAGGTTCAAAAGAGGTGACTGCTTCAATTTTTAACGAGCTTGACACATAAAAAAGAACTATTCTTAGGGCTCCGGGTTCAATCCCCAAATTTATGTTTCATTTTTTAATGAGCTTGCGATAGAGAAGAGAAACTATGCTAGTGACCTCTATTTCATTTTTTAACGAGCTTTCCATAGAGAGAAAAACTATGCTCATGGACTCTTCTTGATCATGGCTTCCAAGAGAATAATTCTTCAGAAGGACACCATCTCAAGGGACAAAACTTGGTCATGGATGCCAAGAGATCTTCACTGGATGGAAGAAAAACACTCAAAAAGGAACACATGTCGAGGGTTGCAACAAGGGTAAGGAGATTAGGATCCAATAGCCCTACTGAAGATATTATCATGTCAAATACTGGATCCAAATCATCGGAAGTAGGAGGCACGGGAGATGATGGAAAATCAAGATCAGGAGGGAAGATAGAGTGTATATCTCCCTGAATTTCTTCATGAGGGGGAAGAAAAGAGGATCAATGATGGTTATCATATTGAGGTAGCTTGTAAATGCTCAACATTTACATAATAGATTCATCAGAGGGAAAAATTGGGGAAATGTAGTCGATTTCATATGAAAAGGAACTTAACCATGATGGCATCGAATAACTATCGGGTTCCAATAGATGTTGGTCATCCGAAGAGGGAGAAGAGGATTGGATAGAAATGTATGATGTTTCGGCTGGACTAAGTGGCATGGTGTCACCTAGTGCATCAAATTCCAATAGACTAGGTACAATCCAAGGGTCATATGATTCCAAATATTGATAAGCTGTGGTCGAAATCATATCGATGGAGGAAATATGATGTGTAGTCAGTAGAAGTGGTGTAGGGAAGGTACCCATAAGGCTAGAATATTTCAACAAGCCAACACCAATGATTTCATATGTGATCTTGTGGTCTCCCAAGAAATGAATGTTGTTGGTAGTAGGAGCATGATCATCGGGTGTACAAAACTCTAACTGATTGACAGTGAAAATTTTTCCCTAATGAGGAAATTGTACACATCAAAATACCGATGAGGGAATGACAGTCATAGAATAAAACCAACTTCTTCCAAGTAACAAGTTGTAATCGAGAGGAGCATCGACCACCTCGACATCAACAGTGACAGTTTTTCCACCCAATTGGATGGGCAGGGACTGTAAAAGCCCATGGGGATGAAAACCTAGCCCATCGAATGCGTGTAACATCGTTGGGAATTTGTTAAGTGCAGGTGATTTTAAACTTTTCCAACATGCTAAAGACATGACATAAGTAGAGGCTCCCTCATCCAGAATAGTTCGATGGATTTGTTGATTGTGAACAACAACATCAACTTGGAAAGAAAGTTGGTGGGAGAGTCGAGATTCATAATTTTCCAAGTTAAGCATGATATGGTTGGACGACTCAGGATCAACAATGCCAATAATGGCCAAGAGCGTTCTACATTAAATGGGGCAGTGTTGTAGAACTTCTAATGTAGACATAGCACACGGTGCTTGAGCCAAATCTTCAACAATGTTGTAGTTCTAGGCGGCATGTGAACTAGGATTAAAGGTATATGTACGGATAGTTCTCTTAGGAGGGCGTAAGATAGATTCAAACATAGGTTTATCAATCTGAAGTGGTCCAGACAGAGGAATAACCTATGAAGGACTAACGGAGAATGGTGATGGATCTGGTAAAGTACCGGTACCATTAGTGACTTTTCCTTTGTCAGGGTTACCTGGTGTGTCGTATGTCTTAGAGAGAGTGTTCAAATTAATCCCATTAAACATATAAATATGTGCACTCATCGAGGCCTCATCATGAGGATGGCTAGAACTACCCCCAAGAGAGGGGTTTTGAGAAACCATGGATTGTTGTTGTGGAAAAGGATGAGTAAGCATAGTGGGTTGTGAATTTCCATGGAAAAGTTTGGCCACTTCATCACGATGTGGACAATCTTGAGTGTAGTGATTGTCACCACAAATTCTACACGGGAATTCCAATTTTCATTGTGGTTGCTTTTCGGTAGCAGGTGTTTGAGCTTGATTTTTTGGTTGTTCATTGTTATTAGTATTTTTTGTTTTATTTTTTTGTCTTATTCTTACCTCTGGATTGTTGTGAAGGGGCAGATTGAACTGCATTCACCTCAGAGATCTGATTTTGGGGGGAGGTAGAGGAGAGTGTGGTCGTCTGGGAAGAAGATTGAGTTTTGAAGAAACTGATAACACCGTCTACATGATATGAGGATGACAACTTGGATGGATCAGTATTAGCTCGAGCAACATTTGGAAGAAAATCATACAAAGTACCAGATTGGGAATAAACCAAATCTAAGTACTAAGCCCGAGCAATGGTTTCTTCCTCGGTGACTGTGCCACCCATAGAGACATCACGAGCAATCGGGGGTAAAAGTGATTTAGTAAACTATTCCGCCAATAACATGTCAGGAATGATTACCTTGATCATCCTTTGTCATCGTCTCCACTCATGAATATGGTCAGAGATATGCACAGAGTCAGTTTGATGAAGGGAGGTCAAGAGTTCAGTACCTGTCTCATAGCGAATAAGTAGTTGAAAGTGTGTGAGGAAAGACATGGCAAAGGAGTTGAAATCATGAAAAGAAGCACGTGGTAGTTCAATATACCACTTTGTTGTTGAGCTCGTAAGTGTTTGCTGGAAAAGACACAAACATATAGAATCATCCATGAGGGAGTGTAATGAACACCACAATTGGAAATTCATCACATGGTTATTTGGATCTTCGCTAGATTTTCCGTCAAATTTTGGAATATCATAAGAAAGTTTAGCTGGAATGACTGGCCAAACTGGTGAATGAAAAGTAGGATCATTCGTTAACTGAGACAAGTCTGGGAGATCCAGAGTTGCAAGGAAAGGTAACTATCGGTTAATTTGTGGACCATAAACTGGTGTGGTATAGGAGCACCAGTAGGACCATAAACTGGGTTAGGTGGATAATTCTAACCAATAGGTCCTCCTACATACGGTTGTTTCTGTCCAAGATAAGCATGATTTGATGATGGCTGAGAAACATTTGCATAACCTGGTGGGTTCTGAGCATTATAAGTAGGGGGATTTGCTTGCCCATTAGGAGGATAAACATGTTTCCCTTGAGGAGGCTAAGAAGTCGATCTTGGAGGTGGATACAAATTGGGGGGACGATAAGCATTAGACCCTTGGGGAGGATAAGGTTGTTTTCCTTGAGGACTCCAGGTGGTGTTTGGGATGCTCGGATAAGGTTGTCCATAAGATGTTATAGAAGGAATAGGATTTGATACTCCTCCTTGTCGGTTATGATATGAGTGCCACCCAATGTGGGGTTGGGTAAATGTGCCTCCCGAAGATACTCCCCATGTTTGTGAAGGGTTTCTAGTAAACAAAGGTTTCCCCCCTGCCAGCGATGGATTAACGACCAGGGTATGACTGGAAAAGGGCGATTTCCCTCTAGGAGGAACATGAAAAGGGGATTGTCCCCCGGGAGGGGTAGGCCCACCATAGAATGGTAGTCCTCCAGGAGGGATAGGTCCACTAGATGGTGGTTTCCCTCTAGTTGGTTGTATTTGGTTGGAAAGGGTCTGCATTCTCTGGTGCAAAGATGTCCCAGCAAGATCGTGCGGAACATGTGGAGTTGTAGAGTGAAATTTTGTAAAAGTGGGGGTAGGGATCTAAGTGCCTTGGGAATGAGTAGAGATGATGAGTCCAACATTAGGATGGATTTTTGCTGATGTAACAGTAGGTTTAATGACTTGATCGATGGGGTGATTCATAGTTTGACCAGATGGTCTTGTTTCACTAGGAGGGTCATGAGGATGAAAGGGTTGTTGAAAGGATTCAAAACGCTCATAGAGATCGTGTCCCGATGAAGTCCTCCATATAGAACAAGTAGGTGTGGGATTTGTATCTACTGCAGTGGTAGGATGAATTTGATTAATATACTCATCACCAAAGGTTGGTTTTGTGGATCCCATATATGTTTCGGTAAAATCTCTCTCTGGTAACTGTGGGACCTCTTTGTCTATGACATTCCCAAGGGAGTCTAAACGAAGAAAAAGTGGTTCGAGAGGGGTTACCGACACAGATGTAGTGCAAGGACTGGGTTTCTCAACTGTAACCAAAGTGCCTTCTTGATTGTCTAACGGAGGAGTAACAACACTCCCAACGTCAGATTGATTTTCTACCTCTCCACGGTAGTTGTCTGCTGGAGGGTTAGGAGGTAAGGGTTGGTAGCCTTCTGAAGGAAACCCTTGCATTCTATGTGATTGATGAATACCTTTATCATCTACAGGATCAATTTTGGAGAATAACAATACACACTGAAAATATAGGGCCAACTAACAAAAGGAAACAATGTACGCTAATGAAATCTAGGAATCAAAACCAAGAAAACAAAACTTCTCTTGATGATCGTACTAGTTGGTGATGAAATCCAACGTCGCGTGACCAAGTCAAGAAGGGGATAGGATATGTTGGAATGGTTACAATGGAAATCTTCTTAATAGACTTTCACCTTGGTGCAAGCTTCCATGCAGTAATTGTGGATTTACCCTCCAAGGAGCCCAAGTGAGCTTGATCAATGTCCATTCCAAGTACAGTGAGACTTCCCTTCACCATCACCTCATGTAGGTAACTAAGGATTACGACAAATAAGGACACCAACTCACATTCATCCCTTGGGCAGGTACAGTCGACAGTCTGATCCAAACGTATGGGCAGGATAACAAGTCCAAAATCAACTCGAGAGGCTCCCACACATAATCGTGGGTATACCCTCAAGCGACCCCCAATATACGATCTGACCACTACAAATAGTTAAATCATGGAGGGATAATTTCCATAATTCACTCGAATGCGACCTCGTGCGTAACCCCTGTGTGAGAGGGGGATCCCATAAATCCTATACGAAAATTGGATTTGACTCTCCCTATCTCAGGATGCGAATGTTTGTTTTGAAAAAACTTTGGAGATTTGTACTCACATCCTAATCCAAAGTGCTAATCCTAGTCTAATGTTGGTGGAAGATCCTAAAAACAAAAATGTTCTAGATAAAATTTTGATTAGCGATGATTTTACAAATGTTCTTTACTCAAAGGGTGTATGACAATGAAACTGATGGTATGATAACTCAATTCCCAAAAATGCACAAGAAGATGATAAACAATCGTTTCTTTCGATGAATTCCTATTTAAGGGAAGGAAAAAAGTTGTTTTCACTATCAAACACTAATATGCAATGTCCTCAATCAATTTGCTTCTCACTCAAATCCAATGGAATGCTAAAAAATTTCAGAAATGCCTTCTAACATCCAAACCAATCACTAAAATATGTCCTTTTGATTATATGTGAATGATATTCAGATGTAAGACTTCTAATTTCAATCAGACTTCAGGATTAAACAATTAGAAGAAAACCTCACACAAAACAAAAAATACACTCTCATTATGAATAAACAAGAAAGACAAAGGTAGCCAAATTTGCAAACAAGAACCAAAAAACCTCAAAGAAAAGAGAAAAGATGGAAAACTAACCTCAAAGATCAAATGAAAAGGTTCATAGACCTTTGGATTTCCTCACAAAAGATTCCACTCAGTCAGATAAAAGAGAAGAAAAAAACAAGTTAACTCTAGGTCAACAAAGACAATGAGTGACTTCAAGGCAAGGAAATAAAATGTCAAAATCCCAAACAAAAGAGGATGAATTCTCAGAAATAAGGTGTTGAAATCCAATGACAAAGATGGACTAAAAGCATGAGACCCTGAGAAAATGCAAAAGCCAAAGACTGAACTCAGAAATTGAAAACCCTAGAGGATGTTTCACTGAAAATGGGGTAGCGCTCTAGTGTAAGGGGTACCAGATCAATCCAACACTTTTTGTAATACCAAAGGGGAGTTCTAGTGCTCTAACAACAACAGGGGGGAAGGGCTCTGCTCCAAAAACTCAGAAAAATGCCCAGAAAATAAAAAAATCAAAGAAATTCAGTCAATCAGGGTGATCATGATGAAATAAAGAGTCAATCAAATAAATATAATAATCAAAGAGACAATATGGAGAAGGTCAAGTGAGTGGGAAAAGGGCCAAAACAATATCCGGGAATGGAAACAAAAATCAGAGCTCCTACCCAGTGGAGTCACCAATTTCTATTGTAGGTGAATCCCCCTGCGGACAAGTGGATTCCCTCTTGGTCTCTAGACTCCTAAGGCCAAGACATAAAATTGATTAACATGGACACTGACTTCATTTTATATCTAATCAAGATAATAAATGAAATATAAGGAGAAATATATGTACCTTATTAGCAATGCTTTTCCTTGCAAAGTCCTGGTTGAGCTTCAATCCTAAGCTCCATGATAGGTCCTGTAAAACAAACAAAGGTACAAAAGACTTCCTACTCTATTGAGATAAGATCAAACATAGATCCATCTACTGCAGACAAACTCATATGGAACAAGCATAAGTTTGAAAGAAGCATGCCAAGCATTGATTATTAATGAGAACAAGTAAAAGTACTTGCAATCCTTTGAATGAAGGTGCAACAACTTCTTCCAGTTCTCCTTGTCCAACCCCTTTGCTCAATTAATCTCCATTGATTGTTTTGATGACATATCACTCATGAGATCATAAGTTTGATGTAATTCTCAATCTCCATCCCCCTTTCACCATGAGGAGGCCTCCTTATATAACCTTGGAGAGGCTCGACCACTTGAGAGATCTTTGGGATAAGTTGAGGATTCTTTTCCTTCAGTTGAGGATCTTCCCTAAGATCATGCCTTGACCATTTATTCGAATCCAACCACCTTTAGGAATTGAGGGATTCTTCCCTAATTTGTCTCAACAAACCCAAAAAATTCTCAGAAAAGGGTAGCGTTCCCCCAAAAGGGTGCACAGGGTGCTCAAACACTCCCCCAAAGAGGCTCAGGGAGTGCCATCACTCCTTGATAGTGGGTAGGGGAGCAATCCTCTCCAAAATTCATTTTTTAGTGGTTCTTTCAATGGAAAAATGTTTGTACTCCCTGTCAATTGATTTCTCTTCTTCCAAACTAGCCTTTGAGGTCTCTTAAGTCTTCTTATTATGTAGTTAGAGGCACGACACAGGCAAGGTGGCAGTATGATGTTTGTGACACTTGCAACACTTGTGGTCAAGATGCGACACTTACAACACTTGTAATGACGACACTTGCGAAACTATTGAAGTGAGTAATTTTGAGGTGTAATAGTCTATAGAACTAAGTATGCATCAGATGGAATTGTTGAAAGACACAAGGCTCGGTTAGTTTCCAAAGGATTTTCCCAAGTTGAAGGAATTGACTCTAATGAAACCTTTGCCCCTGTAGCAAAAATGAATTCCATCTGCCTTGTTCTTGCCCTTGTTGCGTCACATAAATGGGAGGTCCATCAGATGGATGTTAAATCCACCTTCTTGCATGGAGATTTTCAAGAATAAATCTACATGGAACAACCTCCTGGCTATGTCTAGAATGACTCTAGCCTTGTTTGTCGCCTCAAGAAATCTCTTTATGGTCTCAAGCAAGCTCCTCGATGCAAAAATGGGTAGCTTTCTTATTGCCACTGGATTCTCTAGTTGCCATTTTGATCCTAATGTATATACCAAGAAAGTAGGAAGCCATGTCATAATCCTTGTCCTTTATGTTGATGACCTTATCCTTACTAGTAGTGACTCAAAAATTTTAGACCATGTGAAAACCAGCCTTAAGAAGAAATTTGAAATGAAAGACTTAGGATTTTTGCACTATTTCCTTGGCCTCCAAGTTTTGCAAACCAATGAATGAATTTTTGTTTCCCAGTATAAGTATTCTTGTGACCTTCTTTGTCGCTTTAATATGGACGATTGTAAACCAACCCCTTCTCCCTTCCAGTATGGAGTCAAGATTTCTACCACCTGTACTTCTCCTGAAGTCGATTCCACCCTGTACAGTCAGTTAGTTGGTATCCTCTTATACTTGACTCATACCCATCTTGATCTTTCCTTTTCTATTGGTCTTGTTGCCCGATATATGCAAACACCCCATGAAAACCATTGGAAAGAAGATAAAAGGATACTTCACTATGTTCATGGTACAGTTCATTTTAGGATACATTACAGTTCGGGGGGGACTCCTTTGTTGGTTGGTTTCACTTATTTAGATTGGGCGGACAATCCTGATGATCAAAAGTCTACTCCAGGTTATGTTTTCATCCTTGGTTCAAGACCTATCACTTGGGCCTGTAAGAAACAACATGATATTGCACTTTCTTCAATAGAAGTAGAATACCGAGCAACGGTAGATGCAAGTCAGGAAGACCTGTGGCTTCCATAGATCCTTTCAAAGTTTGGATTCCAGCACCAGCATCTGACCAGCCTTTGGTGTGACAATCAGAGTTCCATCAAGATCGACAAAGACCCAGTTCAACATTAGTGTAGAAAACACGTCGAGCTACACATGCACTTCATCAGAAATCTCATTCATGATCAAGTTATTGAAGTGCTCTTTTTCCCTACAAAAGGTCAAGTTGCAAACATTTTCACAAAGTCTCTTATAGAAGTGAAGTTTTACAAACTTCGATCTATGTTAGGAGTTCAGGAAGTTGTCGTTAAGGGGGGATAGGCTCTAATGCCTCCTTCCTTCTCCTATCATGTCACTATTATAAATCCTTCAATCCTATCCCAAGTTGTTCTTAAGGGGGGATGTTAGGATATTTAAACACTTAGGAGCTAGTAAGATCTACTTGGTCTATTGTGTCGTTAGGTAAAAGTGTGTTTTCTAGTGTGTTTCTTTAGTATGCATTAGTATGCATTTGTAGTTAGGAAATCCAATGGTAACGATATGTTCCCGACATAGAGTGATCCGAAGGTTCATACTCTCCTCGATCTTAACAGCCATTGATCCATGGATTAGCATCCGAATTGTTCATGATCTCTATTTAAAGAGCATGGAGGGTCATTTGCCGATGATCGATTATGAGAAACGCTCTTGTAAAATATCTCTGTAATCTTTTTCTTTGCATTAATAAACTTCTCGAAGTGGCCGCGTTGGTTGGGGCTGTGGATGTTTCCCCGTAGGGGTTTTACCATGTGAAAACATTATTTTGTTGATATTTGTTCTAGTTATGTGAGTGGTTACTAAAGTTGTTCGTCCTCTGTTGGAATACCTATGTTGTCGAACAAATGCCTCACCTAAACCATATGATAAATGGTTTCATTTATTATATCGAGCTTGGGATGGAGAGGTTTACTCGACACCACTTTTACCCCCGATATTCACCACGTAAGGACACATATCCCCCACCAAAACCACCGGTTTACATATCGGCCCACCTTCACATAATTAACCTTCACTCTAATTCTCAGCCTATATGCATGTGCACCCTCCATCCATTCTTTGAATTTTCCACATTATAAATTGATATTCGTGCCCATGATTTCACGTGATGCCATAAATTAAATATTGGATCAAATATTAATATAAATATTTTAATATAAAAATATTTGCATTAATAATAATAAACCCTTTTTCTATTTTCTAAGGACTTTGGGAATATGAGGCTTATCACATGACTTTGTGGATATGATAAGGGTGCTTAATATTAATAAAAGGAATATTTTTATTTTTCAACGGGAATATGATAATAAGGGTAAAAATGAATGAAGTGACAAGACCAAGGAATTTAGATATGCATTAATACTAGGTATATATTTGGGATATTTTCCAATTTTTGACTCATGGAGGACATTACTATTTTGGATGACCAATCGAGTGAAGGATTTAGGTGATGGAGGCTTGATGGAACTAGTGAATAAGTTTTAAAATATGAGTGGAAAGATAGCACAAGGACAAGATGATTTGGGAAAAATAATGCAAATTAGCATGTGATAACAGGTGGTACAACACATCTTACCATACAACTACTCACATGAATCCTTTTGAAACATTCTATGGCCAAAATCCCCCAAGTTCTCTCCTATATACTAGGGGTGTCGACAATTCAGGAGGTTGAAAAAAATATTACATTCTGTGAGGCTATTCTTCGTGCCCTCAAAGACAATTTTGTTATGGCTCAAAATCACATGAAGCAACAAGAAGATCAAGGTCGTTCCGAATTCCATTTTGTTGAATGGGACCAAGTATTTATTTGAATATAACCTTATAAGCAGACTTCATTCAAAGCTCAACACAATCAGAAACTTGCGCACAAATTTTATGGTCCTTATACAGTGCTCAAGCATGTGGGATCAATGGACTATCAGTTAGCTCTTCCCAGTTGGTCGAAGCTCCATCCTGTTTTTCATGTTTCCTTCTTAAAGAAGGCAATTGGAACTAAGTTCCAAACTCAAAATAATCTCCCTAAGTTGGATGAACAAGGTTCCATATGGTTGCAACCACAATAAGTATTGGCCTAGAGAGAGTGTCGTCTCCATCAATGCACCATCCAGGAAGTGTTATTCCAATGGAAAGATACACCTCCAGAAGATGCCACCTGGGAGCTGACCACCATTCTACAACAATTCCCTCATCTGAAACCTTAAGGACAATGCTTTTCTTCAAGGGGGAGGGAATTTTAGGAACCTAACCTCCCTAACTCCTCACGTAGGTATAATAATATAATTTTGTGTAATAAAGGCCAATATTAATAAGGCATAGCAATAAGGAAGAATAAGTCAAATGTAAGAATACCTAATAGAAGCTTCCGCTTCTAGAAGGATCTTCCTCTAGATTGTTCTTTTGGATAGACATATTTAGTATAGATAGAAGTGGAGGGTATCAGAAATATTTTATTGGATATTATTGTAATAGAGTTCTTCTCTACTAGAGGTTTCCCCCTCGAAGAGGCAAGTGAACATTACTATCAATAATCAAAGTGCTATTTCCTATGTTATTCTAGTAGCATTTTGGTATTGTTCTTGTTATATCATTGTTTTTTTTCCATTTCTAGCTAAAATATTTTTGTTCTGCATACTATTTTATATTTGGAATACTACACCTTCCTATGGTTCATCAGGTTCATCGGGTTGGATCTTGGTGGTAGAAATGGTGACACTGGGTTACACATCAATGATATGTCTCCCCTTTTCTAGTTCTGACTCAGAGTCGGAACCAACATCTGATTAAGAGGATTTTACCTCAACCACCAATAACTACTTTGAGTGGAAATCAACAGTGTTATGCCAGGGGCTCTTATGTAAGTCACACCACTTCCCGGTATCTTTATTCATCTTCCCATTGTCCTTATTTTCTTGTGGATTGGACTGGTTGTCTTGAGGTTTCCCATCCTTTCTCTATCCTTAGTTTTGTGGGTTGGGGCCGCCATTTCCCTTCTTCTACTATGAGGGGTTCCGAGACCCAAATTGTCATTTCTTTTGTTTAAGCTTCACTCGATTTTGACGACATATCAATAAGCCATGCCTAAGGATGAGATGTCCAAAAAATACATTTATGTCTAGATGTAGCTATGCATACCACCACAATACTTGAGCACTAGATGTCGCTCAGAATCTTTGATATCCATCTTGGTTCGCAAGGTATGGAAGACATTGGTGAACTCTGGTATTGTTTGGTCTCTTTATTATTGCAATGTGGTCCATCTTGTATACAAGTCGTCGTAACTTCCAACAACATAGTATTTTTCCTTAATATCATCCCTAAAGGAACCCCAAGTGGGTGCAACTGCAAATAATTTGGATCCCTCTATTTTCTTTTTCTCACAGAAAGTCTCCTACCAATATTTGACATGGGGGATGTCTGTGAGGAGAAAGAAAGTAATATTTTCTCTATCAGAAAAGTAGTGGACAAAAAAATACCATTCTAGAAGGTTTAACCATTTATCTACAACATCAGTATCTATTTTACCTTCAAATATAGGAATACAAAAATTAATCTGTACCTTAAGGGGGTGTCGACTCCGTTTGAGGTGGTTGCGTTGCTTTTTGGTAGTCTCCGAAGGATTTGTGCAAAGTTGTCCATCATTGTGTTCCTCCATCGCTCAAGGGCTTCCTTGAGAAACATTCTGAAATAATATCCTATCCTGTTATATTTATTTTATCTCTCCATGGATGATTTCATGGGCATGCAAGAGTAGGTTTCCTCAAGAGAAAAAATCTCGAGACCCAAATCTTTATACCCTGACCGCGTTGGGGACATGCATGAAAAAAATGACAAGGATAAGACCACTTTGATACCACTAATACGGGTTTATGAGAGGAGTGAAATGAAACCATTGATTTATAATATTAACATAGAGACACAGTGAACAATAACAGAGATACAATGAAACTTGATTTCTATTTAATAAGAAATATGTTGAAAACTGTAAAATGCAGACTGAAACAAGCTGGTTGGAATGGTGGTAGATTATCTCTAGGAAGAGATGTGACGGCTACACTCATTCGCAAGAATATGAGTACAATGAGGCTCTGAAGTATTTTTTACAATAAAAATGAATTCCAAAACCCTAGACATCCAAAAACCTAACCCTAGGAGATGAAGCGCCACAAGTCACGTGGGTCACGTTGGGGTAAGTTAGTACATCAACTTCCCAGGGTCATAACTTTTTCATATGATCTTTGTTCAGGGTGCATGATAGCTTGTTGGAAAGGTATTAACAAGGTGATTAATTTAGGGGGATAAATCAAAGCCTATATCTATCATTAAGGTTCCCGATCATGAAAAAAGATGTTTAGGCCCTCAAAATGGCCCCAGAATTTTGGGACCCAAAAAATTGCTAAAAATAGTAAATTTCCAAAAGATTGTTTTGAGCCAGTTGGACTAGGTGCGTGGCCATCGATATCCTCCTGGATCACCACACTTTTTTTTCGAGAATGTAGTCATGATATTTGGATGTCCATGCATATTGATGAGTGATCAAGGAACACATTTCTTGAATAAAACCATTGCGGTGTTGAAATAGAAATTTCATATCCATCATAAGATAAGTACACTATATATTTCCTCAAGCCAATGGCACTATAGAAGCCTTTAAGAAAATTTTGGAGAATGTGTTGACTAAGATCTGCAACGTAGGAAGAGATGATTGGGACTTAAGAGTTCCTGCAAATTATAGGTCTATAGGACTACGAGTAAGAAGTTGACAAGACAAACACCATTAAAGTTGGTATATGGGAAAGAAGCAATAATTCCAATGGAATTTATTTTACCTAGCCTACACATTGCATCGATTACTGATATTTCATATTCTAGCGCAGTAGAGGAACCATTGACACAGGTTTTAGAGCTCGAGGAAGAAATATTTACCGCAGGCTTCCACCAACAAGTTCAAAAAGCATGAGAGAAAGCATGGCATGATTGACATATAAGAAGAAAAAAAATAAAAGTAGGAGAATTAATATTGTTATATGACAGTAAGTTTATGGAGCACCCATGGAAGTTCATGATGCATTGGTTTGGTCCATATGTGATCAAAGATGTGACATAGCAAGGTGTTGCGTGGTTGGAAACACTTAATGGAGAAGCCTTTGGGGGATTGTTGAATGGAAGTTAGCTGAAAATATATAGAGATGACCAAAAATATGCACAATAATATATGTACCATAGTAGGGAAATAAAAAAAAAGAAAAATAAACAAAAAGTAGAAAAATGAGAAAACAAATAAAAAGTGAAAAAATAGAAAGAAAAACAAAGGGAATTGGAAGCAGAGGAAACAAAGAAATATGACTCGTGCAGAATATGGAGAGACTGCGCAATGCATGGAGAACTGTGTGGAACAGAACCAAGAGGAAATGTTACGAACGTAGTAAAAATAAAAAATCAACGGGTAAACAATTGGCACGACAATCTACACGATGATGTGTTGTCATAAATGGAAAAATACAATGATGATTGTAACATGATGGTAGATTGAGGCCAAATATAGAGGACAATTTCAGGACAAAGCAACCTTAAAGCAGTTATTAATGGCACAATCAGTGGAATTGACAGTTAATTCAGATGCGAAGGGAGTTGGACAACTGACACAGGAACATATAAGTTGCAAAGAGACCACAAGCTAGGGTTATTACTATTTCAAAGTGCATGCGAGTAAGAAGAAGCTGAGAATAGAGTTGTAGAGCTAAGATATTACAGAGGAGGGAACACAGAGAGCACTTCTAGAATTGAAGAAGTAGTCACAAAGAAACAATGGTGCCACCCAAGGTTGGAACACCGGTTGTTGCGACACGAAAGAAACCTCGCACACGGAAAGAAAACAGACTAGAGGTCGGAGAATTAGTTGGAGCTTAGGATTCATAGTCGGGGTTTCCTAGAGATTACATACCACCTAGGAAGGATATTGTGCCTTAGGTCAACCTGTCTAAGGAGGGAAGGTACCCATTAGTGACACCGCACATACCACCTGGTGTAATTGTGGAAGGATATCTAGAAGGGAATGTGGTTGCCCTGAAATTAGCATACCATGATATTATGGACCTACAAAAGTTTCTTGAGCTATCATGAGAGAATTTATTACACACAAAGAGCATTCCAGGGACAAATTCTCTATTGGTTGAGCCACATCCTAGGTCAACAGGACTTGAGAAATCAAACATTTTGAATTTGCTTGAAATCCCACATTTCGGTAGGAGCCAAGAGATCAATGCTTGTGTGAAATTACTACTGATTTGTGTCCATGGAGGTATGATGTGGTTATATCCACTAGTATAAATTGCCACATAATCGATTGCATGCATTATATGGATACCAACAATAGGGGATGACCCAACGACTCTATTTACAAATAAATCATAGGAGAAGGAATTAGCCAAGGCCATGAAGGATAAATTTCATGCCTTCAGAGGAAAGAGGGGCTTGGATGTTGCAAGCATCAATGACTACATATTCCAATTTGCGACATAGGTACTGGCTTGCAAATTACTTAGAAAATGTCAGAAAGATGAAATTTCCCTCCACAGTAATAGTTGTTGTGGAGAAGTACGTAGAAGGGGTCCAAATGACTTGGGCCACATTTTTGGTCAATTATTTTTTGATGGACTATACAAAAGCCCAGGAGAAGGGAATAAATTTTCATTATTCCTTCTTGATTATACTCATAGAACTAGTGTCTTGGAGGGAACCCAAAGACAGTCAGTTCCTAAAAATATCATGCAGAGATAATGCAACAAAGTGATATTTAAACCTATGATATACTACAAAAAAAAGGCAACAACAAGATAATAATGTCACTTTATATATTTACCTGGATTTGTTCAAACACATTATCGAGCATACCCCACACAATAATACACAGACATTAGAGAATATTGGCCCTTTGTTCTAGAAGAAAGCAAATATTAAAGAAGAACAGACGAAATGTGAAATGCGCGGAAGACACAGTGACTGATACTGGGTCGAAGTGAGAAAAAGAGAAGAAAAGACGGAGCGAAGTCCAAGAAAGAAAGTCATTGGATGAGGATACCGAGGATGACAAATCATAAAGGAAGAAGGATCGTGGACAATTTAGCAAGCAAAAAAAACCATCGTTGGATGCTTTGGAGCACCTTGCAGGAGGGAAGGAAAGAAAGGTTGGCAAAGCCCTGAAAAAGTGGGTCAAGCTGACCTAGGGTTTTGGTATATAGGATTTTTATACTTAGGTTTTGATCTAAAAATATCGGTGAGCTATTGTAATGTATAAATAATAACCTAGTTGAGAGAAGAGGGGTTCCTCGTCTTCATTGTTTACGGTTGTTGTTCATTGAAATAGAGGAGAGAGAGAGAAGTGTTAGGTGTGAGAGAACCTGGGTATTGTAAGATCTTCAGTTGGGTGTAAAGATCACCCTTGTAGCCGGGTGCGCAGGGAAGGGAGAAGGAGATAAAGAGAGAAAGAGATAACATCTGCAAGCTAAGAGCACAGATAGAACTGTAAGCTTTCACCTAATATATTATAAAAAATAGTTATGTGGACGTATCCCTAGGGAGAGGGTGAACCATGTACATCTATTGTTGTGTGTGATTGATGTTATGTCCTTTTTCATTTGATTTCTCTATTATTACATTATTGTGCTAGATCTGAGATATACTGTGCGAAGTAGGACCAAGTTGGTAACTGATATCTAGATGTTGTGTTGTTCTTGTATTGAATCCTCTTTGCATTCCCTCTGGTTGTAGACACCCGTGTCCTGCAACTCCCTATAGTTACTTCAGCTGAGACTGCATCTGCCTTGCAGGTGTTGATGAAAGGGCTAGTAGTTAGGGCTTGTTGGTGTGCTCTTGGAGCTGAACCCTGGGTCTTCCCCTGTGCCAACAAATGGTTCCATTGTCGGGACTGAGATCTTCTTGAGGGAATGTCAAGGTGGTTTCCATCAAAGACATAGATTCATAAGTGGATAGAAGAATAAGAGGACTTCACAGAATATCAGAATAAGAACCATAATATTATCACATAAGACTGGTTGGGAGGGTATATCTTTATTGATATACATGAGATTTTCTTTGGAGGAATCGAGTGGCTGGCCAGATTAGCAGATACCCAGTTTGAGATTAGATCTAGATCACCTGTGGTTTGGATGTCGACGCTAATCAATCAGGTCAAGAGAGTTGATAACGTCATTTCAAGAGCAGTAGATCACTAGTTTGATAGTACCATTGGAGGGTATATCACCGAGTTTTCTATTGACAGAGTAGAGTCATATAGCCAAGAAGAAAGATATTTCTTTAAGGGACCAAGAGGGAAATTTTTACAATTTCTAAAGTTGAAGATCAAGATTCTATTGCATGAGAAGAACATCTTGAATGTATAGTAGTGGGTCAGATAAAAAAGCTAATGTTCAAGAATTTAGACAGCGACAATGACACAGAGGTTGGACATATGCGCAGTGGGAGGACCTTCAGAAAAGTTCCTTTGGTGAACTTGTTCAAGCGAGATCATGAACCTCTTTCATAGGAAGAAGGGTTTTATAGCAGAGAGGAGGAAGAGCTACTGAAGGAGGAACAATCAGGGTCTGTTGGGCCAAGAGAAGAGAAGACTGAAGAACCTTTCCGAGAAAAACCAGAAACTTCAGGACCTGCGTCGACTGTTGAAGTAAGTACTATTATTTCTCCCATTTTTTCAGTAGCATTAAGTAACCAGAGTAACCTAAGTTATCAGAGTAGTCATAGCACTGGTACAAGTAGTTCAATACCTACTCATTCAAGAAACCTAGGAATATCTATGGCAGATGAGATGAGGATACCCACCTTTAGAGGAGATGGATCTAAAGATCATGATCAACACTAGTTTCTATGTGAAGCTGTATGGAGTATTAAGAATTTCACCAACAGATTTGTTAAACGAGATCATTTTAGTACAACCCTATGAGATTGTGTGCTAAGCTGGTACACAAAATTTTTCCAAGGTGTTCTACAGCTAAAGCCAATGAATGAGATTAAGGCTGCCTTGATTACTGAGTTCAAGAAACCCAATTCAGAGTCACAATGCATTACAGAGTTGAAGGAAATTAAGCAGAGAGTAGTTGTACCTATTTGGGAGTTTGATAAGAGGTTTAAGACCTTGACAGGTCTTTCGAGTTTTCATATCCTGAATGAGCAGAACAAAGAGTGGTTCATTGCTACCCTCCTACCATACATCAGAGTCCCTCTGATGCACCAGAATATCTCTTCGTAGGATGAGGCACTGGATATTTCCATGAAGCTAGAATCATCCCCTATGGGAGAATCCAGCTCAGGTATGAGTCAAATATTGAGTCAACTAACTACCTTATCTCTGCAGGTCGAAGATATGAAAAAATATAAGGGAAAATATAAAAGAGAATATATATGGTGTATTAGATGCAAATCGAAAGGCCATGACAAAGACCATTGTCCCCTATTCCACGAGCACTTGGCATCTGGAGCTCCGATCCATTTAAAGAAAGTTACCCTACCTTGGTGCGACGTATGTATAAATAGGCATATCCATGGTGAATGCTATTACATGAAAAAATATGTTCAGACACCCACAAATTTGTATTGCACATTTTGTAAGTCAGTAGGACATGATGATAGGGATTGTAGGGTCTATGACATCATGCATGAATGTTCAAGGGATATATAAAAAATTCAAGGTGAATTATAACAAGAAGGGAATGCTATGTAGTATAATTCCTCAAGAAGAGGAAACTTCAACCCTCATGGTGGATTTAAAGGAAGAGGAGGAGGAGGAGGTATGAGTCGAGGTTGAGGTAAGATCATTTCTTATAACTATGAACAACCAAGACATTTGGCAAGGGATTGTTAGAACCCTTGTACCACTTGCAATTACTGCAACTCATTTGAACATGTCATAGAATATTGTCCTGCACTGTTATCCAAACTTCAAGAAAGATGAGGAGGAAACCAACAAGTACAACTGATATCTGCAAAACCTCGCGGAGTGGATCCTAGATTCGTTGTAATCACTAGAGGAGGTGTTGTTACAGGAGAAGATAGGATGACTCCAGGGAATACCACAGAACAATCAAGAGTAAGAAAAGATGTAGAGAAGACACAAGATTTTGACCCAACGAAAGAGAAACAAACATTTGTGGAAGGAAGAAAATAATTCGAGAGAGATCAGGCTTCTTCATCAATGGCTCAACCCAA
The DNA here is from genome assembly GCA_000966675.3 of Picea glauca. NCBI lineage: Eukaryota > Viridiplantae > Streptophyta > Pinopsida > Pinales > Pinaceae > Picea > Picea glauca. The sequence continues at coordinate 207,364 of JZKD02S1674219.1, read as the reverse complement.
AATAAGAGAATATGGAATGCCTCTAACATTTGATCAGTCTACTTCACCCAGAGAAGAAAAATAGGTAAGTAAGATCATGGAATTTTTATACACTTGGATTAATCTGATAAAATATGAGAGCGTTGTACCAGAGCTACAAAAATTGATCAGACAATATGAACTAGGAAAGGTAGATCCATTACTGAATAGAGAAGTACACCAAGTCTGTAAAAAGAGAAGGAAAAATAAGGAACTACATCTAAATGCTTAGATAAGAGATTATGATATAGATTATGTGGTCCTTGACTTAGGGTCGGAGGTCAATGTCATGACGAAGAAGACCTGGGCACTGATGGGAAAACCTAAGTTGATCTATTCCCCCATCAGGCTTAGGATGGCCAATTAGTAGGTAGTGAGCACTTTTGGAATATTGGAACATGTCCCTATGGACATTGATGGGTTCATAACATTTGTGTACTTCGAGGTGACTGAGATAGTTGAATATAGTTTCCCTTACCCCGTGCTGTTAGGAATTGATTGGGCTTTCAACAATTCTATTGTTGTTGACTTGAAGAAAATAAGAATGAAATTTGAGGGTGATGGCCTTAAGGTCATCATGCCTTTGTATCTCGATGAAGGTCGCAAATACACATAGCCCATTAGAGAATAAGACCATGCATACGAGCTTGAGAATATATACAAATTGACAACAAGACAGAATGATTACATTAATCCTACAACAAGCTGGTGAAGTGACAATGCCTATTCATCAGACTCGGAAGAAGCACTAGATAACTGGAAGAACAAAATGTATTAAGTATCTACAAGGAGATGTGCTAGATTGACCAGGGAAGTTCACTGGATCGGTACAACAGTAAGTAATTTGCCCACTTTTGATGGTTTGAATCACTTAGAAGATTTCTTAATGGAATTTGAAGAAATTGTACCAGTACAACAGAGGTTGTTGGCACTAAACGAGGCCTTGAAAGAAACTCCAACAAGATGGTGGGGAACACATAAGAAGAACATAGTATACAAGATACAATGTCTCATTTTGTTGACAATGCATTTTTCAGAACAAGTCGAAGGATGTGAAGTTAGATACATAGGTCAAAGCTGCTTGAAAGACCATGTGTGAAGTTGTGAGGAAGCCTGGAGAAGAATTCCTCAAGAGCAGTGGGTGCATAAATTCACAAACACTCTAGACACAATGCCTATTAACTGGTACCTTTAAGAGGAACTGCAACTCATCACTGCCGATTGGAAAGGTATGACTCAGAAATTTATAAATACCCTTTTATTTGAAATCCAATACCCTATGGTGCATCAAGCATTAAATATTGTAAGACTAGGAATCTTTAAGGAGACACCTAGCCCCCCCTTGGAGCAACAAGAGGATGAATGGACTGTGCCTCTTCAGAAATTGCAAGGCTGTTATAATATCAATGCTGATGAAGATGATATCCGAGGAATGTGAACATCACGGAAAAAGAAGGATAGAGAGATGTAGAAGGACTAGGAGTTGAGCTACCTTTTATTGGACAGCCAATTAAAATCAAGAAAGTTAATATTGGAACAGAGAAAGAACCTAAGCTTGCTAATATTGGAAGTTACTGGGACACTGCCACTATTGACAAGATCACAGATTTACTACATGAATATCAAGACTTGTTTCCAACCAAGTTCACTGATATGAAAGGCATTAAAGGGCCCATGGGAGAGATGAAGATTCCCTTAAAATCATATGCAAGGCCAATCAAACAGAGACCCTACAAATTGAACCCTAAATATAAGGAGAAAGTGAAGATTGAATTAGACAGAATGTTGGAAGCAGGAATCATAGAACCTGTTGAAGAATCAGAGTGGATTAGCCCTATGGTGGTTCAAGATAAGAAAACAAGAGAGATCAGAGTCTGTGTGGATATCAAGAATTTGAATGATTCCTATTTGCATGACCCATTACCTACACCATTTACTAACGAATCGTTAGACAATGTGGGAGGACAGGAGGTATATTCTTTAACCGATGGATTTTTAGACATCAGATCAGGATTGCCAAGGAAGATCGTCACAAGACCGCATTTTCCACTAAATGGGGATCTTACCAATATACAATGATGCCATTCATATTGAAGAATGCACCAGCCATATTTTCTAGGGTGGTGGTCGAAGCATTCAAGGAGTTCTTACATAAATTTCTGGAAGCATATTTTGATGATTGGATTATTTTCAACTTGTTGCAAAATCATATTGAATGCTTAAGACTAATGTTGGATAAGTGTAGCTAATGTCATATTTCCATGAACCTGAATAAGTGAATCTTCTTTTCACCCTTTGGAGTGCTTCTAGGCCATATTGTGTGTAAGAAAGGATTGCTGGTAGATCCATCTAAGATTTCCATTATAGTTGATTTACCCCCTCCTACTTCAGTCAAACAATTGGGCACTGCACTGATACATACATGATACTACATAAAGATCATTAAAGTCTATGCACAAATCACAACACCTATGGATAATATGTTGAAGAAATATTTCCACTTTCAATGGACATAAGAATACGAGTGGAGCTTTGACACACTGAAATAGAAAATGGTTACTGTGCCTATTTTGGTTTTCCTAGATTGGAGCAAGTAATTTCATGTGCATGTCGATGCATATTCTATTGCATTTCAAGAAGTATTAGCACAACCAGGAGCAGGATACATTGACCACCCATTATCCTTTGCTATCAGGAAACTATAAACAACTGAGATTAATTACACCACCACTGAGAGAGAAGGCTTAGCCATGGTGTATGGGCTGCAGAAATTTCGCCACTACTTGTTGGGAGGACACTTTAAAATGTTCATTGGTCACTTTGTGCTAAAATACCTAGTCAACAAGCCAATATTGGGGGGAAGGATATGCATATGGATTCTTTTATTTCAGGAATATGATTTTTAGATTGTGGTTAAGCTAGGAAGGATGAACAAAGGACCTAATCACTTGTCTAGGTTGGAACACAGAGATGAACCTACTAGTTTGGAGGATAAACTTCCAAATGCATAGTTGTTGGACATTAGGAAGGTTGATGATCACTTCACAGAGATAGTTCAGTTCCTTTCAACCGGAATAACACCTCATGAATACACATTCAGAAGAAACAACTGGTAGTGCGCGTTGCAAATTTTTCACTTATAGATGGACAACTATACAAGATGGGACCTGATGAGGTCCCGAGGAGATGTGTTATGGAAGCGGAAAGACCACTAATTTTAGTTGAAGCTCATGAAGACATTGTAGGAGGACACTATGCAGGAAAATCAATTGTGCAGAAGGTTCTTAGAGCTGGCCTCTGGTGGCCTACTTTATATAGAGATGCTAAGGAATACTACAAAGCCTACGATGTATGCTAAAGAGTTGGGAAACCGTCCAGAAGAGATGAAATTTCTTTAGCACTGCAACTGACCTTACAAGCATTTGAGAAATGGGCCATTGATTTCATGGGACCTATCAACCTACCAAGAAAGCGCACAAGAGCAAGGTACATAATCACTGCGATATAGTACTTGACTAGATGGGCTTAAGAAAGAGAAATTAAGGATTGTAGTGCTGCTACCGTTGCACGCTTCATATTTGATGAGATCATCACCAGGTTCAGCTGCTCGAAGATCCTTATGAGCGATCAAGGAACACATTTTATTAATAAGACTATTGAAGCCTTTACTGAAGAGTTTTCAGTTCATCACCAGAGGAGAACACCCTACCAACCACAAGCGAATGGGATAATTGAAGCATTCAATAAGATATTGGAAACAACGATAATGAATATCTGCAGTGTGAACAGGGATGACTGGGATTTAAGAGTACCTGGAGTACTATGGGCCTATAGAACCACTTGCAAGAATCTAACAATGCAGACCCCCTTTAAGTTGGTCTATGGTCTAGAATCAGTTGTACCCATGGAATATTTAGTTCCTAGCCTAATAATTGAAACCTTTAAACATATGGATGGCACTGGCATTGTTCAAGAGAGGCTCGTGCAGTTGGTTGAACTGGAGGAAGAGAGATTTATTGCAGGTTTCCATCAGCAAGTTCATAAGGAAAGAGAAAAGTCCTACCACGATAGACACATCAAGAAGAAATCATTCAAGGAAGGAGATATAATATTGGTATATGACAACAAGTTCACGAAGCTTCCAGGGAAGTTTATAACTCATTGGCTGGGGCCATATGAAGTTTCCTATGTTATGGAAGGAGGAGCTGCACAGTTGAAAACTTTGAATGGAGAATGGAAGGAAGGATTGGTGAATGGGAGCTAGTTGAAATTGTACTATGACAACAATATTCCTCACAACTCTTGATAAAAACCAAAGGAGAAGGGTCTAGGTACCAGGTATAGTTGAAAATAGCTACCAGACACAGAAAACATAGCCTGCACATAATGGGGAGGAACAGAGCAGAAAGCATAGACTGCGCTGTGTAGTCTGTAGTTGAAGAGACACAGAAGGTCCAAATCAGAGTGCCTCAGGATGAGTCACATGTGAGTGTTGGGGGCCCGTTGGCCCTTGGTTTTGGAAGAAATAAAACATTAAATAAGAACAGATGAAATGCAAATTGCACAGAAGACACAGTGACTGATACTGGGTCGAAGTGAGAAGAGAAGAAAAGATGGAGTGGAGTCCGAGAAAGCAAGTCATTGAACGAGGAGATCAAGGATGACAGATCAGAAAGGAAGAAGGATCGTGGAAAATTCAACAAGCGGAAAAAGCCACCGTTGGATGCTTTGGAGCACCTCACGGGAGGGAAGGAAAGACAGGCTGGCGAAGCCCTAAAAATGCGTCTCAACTTGACCTAGGGCTTTAGAAACCTAGGGTTTTGGTATCTATGGTTTTGACACGTAGGTTTCGGCCTAAGGCCGTCGGTGTGCTATTGTAATGTATAAATAATAACCTAGTTGAGAGAAGAGGGGTTTGTCATTGTCATTGTTGGTTGTTGTTCATTGAAATATAAGAGAGAGAGAGAAGTTTTAGGTGTGAGAGCACTTGGGTATTGTAATATCTTCAGCTGGGTGTGAAGATCAACCCTGCATCTTGGTGCCCAGGGAAGGGAGAAGGAGAGAAAGAGAGAATATCTGCAAGCTAAGAATGTAGATAGAACTATAAGGTTTCACCTAATATATTATAAATCATAGTTCTGTGGACGTAGCCTCAAGGAGAGGGTGAACCATGAACATATATTTTTGTGTGTGATTGATGTTGTGTCCTTTTTCATCTGATTGCTCTGTTATTACATTATTGTGCTAGATATGAGACATACTGTGTGAAGTAGGACCAAGCTGGTAACTGATATCTAGATGTTGTGTTTTTCTTGTATTGGATCCACTTTGCATTCCCTCTGGTTGTAGACACGTGTGTCCTACAACCCCCTATAGCTACTTCGGGCGAGACTGCATCTGCCTCACAGGTGTTGCCTAAAGGGCCAGTAGTTAGGGCTTGTTGGTGCGCTCTTGGAGTTGAAACCTGGGTCTACCCCTGTGCCAATAGAGACTTATCAGGACACTTCACACTTCAAAGAAGGGATGCATAATATGTATATTCATTCCAAGAAATACCTAAAACTCTAATGGTTTCCAAAAGATTACAAGTTGACAGGGGATGATGTCTATCTAATAACCAATGATTGGGATGAAGACTGAAAATTCCCAACCACAAAAAAAGAGCACCCTAAGGAAGAGGAGCCAGACAATGAAGAGGAGGAATTAGATGATCGAGGAAATGGTATAGGGAGCACACTGAACAGAGGTCCATCAACAAAACTCATGCAAAAAATAGTTCCAAAAGAAGGGGACACGAGAAAAGATAAGGGTAAAGAGTCTATCAGTCCTACATGCAAAAAGACAAAATACCACAAAGTACTGTTGGTCTACACTAACAAATTACAATATGGATAAAATAGGCTATCAGGTACAACATTCTACATAAGAGGTAGTCGAAGAAGCAATAAACAAGAAAGAAGAACTGCACCAGAAGATGCAGTAACATCTGATGACTATACAAGAACTATTGGAGACTGTGCATATAGCACCAGTGCGAGGCTTAGGACTAGGACCATCAATGATCTAGGTTGAAGAAATAGGGACAACTACTACATTCCTAACATAATTGGAAAAAGTGAGCAGAGTATTGGAAATCACATTTGATGCAATCGAATTTTTGGTGTAAGAGATCCAAGAGAAAGTGCACACACTAGGTAGTATGGACTTAGTTGTTTATTGGATGCCAACAAAAATACTACATAACCTGCTGTTCAATATCATGCAAGAGATGAAGCTCCATGCAGAGTTATCATCCATACATGTGAGTAAGGTGACGAATGAGAAGGCATAAAAGCAACAAAAATATACAGCTATGCTCCAAGAGAAGACTAAAGTTGAGAGCGCATTGAAAGAAAAGAATGAGGCTGAGGAAAATGTCAAGAAAGCAATGAAAGAGAAGGACAAGGTCAAGAAAGTGGAAAAATAGATACAAACGACCATCCAAAAACTGTATAAAGAAATCCCAAAAGTGATAATAGTAGTGGAGGCCATGATGGAGGAATATGTGTCAAAAATTGGCGAAGTCACTTAAGGACTCTGCACCAAAATTACAGACTTGGCATCACACAAAGTACCAGGGACACCTCCATAAGAAATGGAACAAAGGGAAAGGACATCATAGAAACTAATCACAAACATAAAGACCTACAATAAAACTGTGTAAGGATTTGTGACAAAAGCATATAGATTTGGACCCAACTCACGATGAATCTAGAGTTGAAGTATTTAGAAGATAAAATAAGGAGCATGTAGGAAAATCCATAACAAGCGAACGAGCGCATTAATACTTTTCCACCTATGGAACAGATGATAGTAATTATGGAAAACAAACACTTGTATAATGAGGTGGAATAGATGAAATCAAAACAAAAGGCCATTGCACATAAATTGGAACCCTTGCAAGATGAATCACTCATGGTAATAGGAGAGTTGGCCACTGCGCAAGGCATGGTAAAGAAAGTTGCAGCTGAGAGAGAGAGGAGAAAATCATGAATTTAAGTGTGTAGGTCATCGAGGGAAATTTGGAAAAAGAAAGAGAGGTTGCAAAGGAATTTGTGACAACAAGGGAAACCCTTAAGAAAATTATGGAGGCATGGAAAATCAGCACATGATCCAGGTGTATATCGGTGGCCACCCACCTATTCCAACTAGCTCACATGCATTTTTCATTTTAGCAGTTATTTTCCTATATTTTCGGGTCCTAAACTTTCGAGGTTGTTTTGAGGCCCTAAAAAACAATTTTTGGGATTACCACAGTCACACTCTAGATACAATTAGAGTGTTATGACATAATGTGTACTCCTTGGATATACCTTTCCAATGGGCTATCGTGTGTCAAAAAGGGAGATCGTATGCAAAAGATATGACCACAAGAAGTTGATGTACCAACTTACCCCAACGAGGCCCACATGACTTTTGGCGCTTCATCTTATAGGGTTAGGATTTTGGATGTCTAGGGTTTAGGCATTCATGTTTGATGTAAAAATTTCTTTGGAGCCTCATTGTACTCATCTTCTTGCAAGTGAGTGCAACCGTCACATCTCTTCTCAGAGATACACTACTACCATTGTAGAAAGCTTGTTTTAGTCTACATTTTATAGTTTTAACATATTTCTTTATTGAATAGAAGCCAAGTTTTATTGTATCTCTGTTGTTTTTCATTGTATCTCTATTTTAATAATATAGATATGTATTCATTTCATTCTACTCATAAAATATGGATCAATGGTATCAAAGCAGTATGCTCCTTATTGTTCTTAGTGCATGTCCATGACGAGGTTAGGGTACAAAGAGTTGGGTCTTGAGCTTGTTTCCCTTCGAGGAAAAGAACTCTCACATGCACAAGATACTTTCCATGGAAGGAGAAAAGAAAGACAACGGGACAAGATATCCTTTCAAATTGTTTCTCAAGGAATTGCTTGCGCAACATTTGAACGAGATGATGGATAATTTTGTGTAAATCCTTCAACGACTATGGATAGACAACACATCTTCCTAGAGAGGAGGCACCACCCCCTTATAGGTACATATCAACTTTGATATTCCTATTTTTGAAGGTCGTATAGACGCAGATGCTATAGACAAATGTTTGAATCTTCTATAAGGGTATTTTTTTGTCCATAACTTTTCTCATAGAGAAAATATTACATTTGCGCTCTTCAAAGTTGTCCCCCATGTCAAAAATTGGTGGGAGACTTTCTGTGAGAAAAAGGAAACATAGGAACCCTCATTATTTAAAGTCTCACTCACCTAGGAGTCCTTCAAGGATGTTATTAAGGAACAATACTACTCTGTTGGAAGTTATGATGACGTGTATACAAGATGGACCACACTGCGGTAGGAAAGGGACAAAATAGTGTCAGATTTCATAGATATCTTCCATACCTTGAGCAACAAGATGGGTATCAAATATTCTAAGAGACATATGGCATTCAAGAACCGCGACAATTTTCATAGAGACATATAGATATAAATGGGGTTTCTGTACATCTCATCCTTGGGCATGACCTATCAATATGCTGTCAAAATCAAGAAGAATCTTAAACAAAAGATGCAATAGTTTGGGTCTAGGAACCCCTCACAGTAGAAGAAGGGAAAGGGAAGCCCCAAACCATAGAAAAAAGGGTTGAGAAAATATGGATAACCTCAATACAACCACTCTAAGCCGCAAACAAATAAGGACAATGAAAATATGAAGAAAGACACCGGGAAGTGGTGGGACTTCTATAAGAGACCCTGGAATAACACTGTTGATTTCTGCTGAAAGAAGTCATTAGTGGCTGAGGTGAAAGCCTCTGAATCAGATGTGTGTTCTGAATATGAGTCAAAAATAGAAAAGGGGAGACAAATTATTGACGTGAAACCTAGTACCACCATTGCTACCACCAATATCAATTATGGTGAGCTTGATGAGACAGAGGAAGGCAAGCACCTATTTCATTTACAGATGTGGGTGAAGGGTACTCCATTGCACTTCATCATTGATAGTGGTAGCAAGAAGAACCTCATATCAATGGAGGTCTTCAAGTGTATGGCCCTGCCAACAACATCGAACCCACAACCATACACCATTGGATGGCTCCATCAAGGAAGCGATATTCACATCAGTTAACAGTGTCACCTGTCCTATGACATCAAGACCTTCAAATATGAGGTATTGTGTGATGTTGCTCCCCTTGAAGTTTTTGATGTTATTTTTGGACAAACTTATTTATTGAAACATCATGGTGTATATGAGTCTAGGCCTCGTAGTGTTATTATTACTTTCAACATGAAATTGTAAAGGATACCCAAGGTAGTCCCACCTACTGCCATTTACTTGATCTATGCCAAGAAATGTAGGAAGGTCATCTCTTAGACCGAGAAGTTTGTCTTGTTTGTAATTCACTCTCAAAGCGAGCGGAAGGTTGCATCCACATTCATGGCCTCTGTGAATGATATCTCCATGTATCATAAGCAAGTGGATAAGTTCATGGAAGAATACAAAAACATCTTCTCCTCACCCATTTGGGTACCTTTGAAATTTTAGGTCAAGCATTCAATCAATAGGACCCATGACTAACCACTACCCAATGGTCATTTATATCACCTCTCTCTGTTAGAAAACAAAGAGATCAAGTGTTGGATCCAAGAATTGATCCAAAATGGGCACATATGACCCAACGCATCACTGTGTGGTAGCCCAATTGTTCTTGTGTAGAGAAAAGACGGGACCTGGATACTCTACATTGATTATCGGGCCCTAACTAAAATCACAGTCAGGAACTAATACCCGATTCCCCGAATCTACGATCTCCTTGACTATCTCAAGGGGGGGAAATAATTTATTAAGATTGATATGAAGTATGGCTACCATCAAGTCCCAATAGAGAAGACAAATGTATGGAAAAATGCCTTCAATTCCAAAGGAGGAATTTTTGAATGGTTGGTCATGCCCTTTGGTTTGATGAATGCCCCATGATGGACGATATCTTGTGGCCTTTCACCAATTATTTTGTGGTGGTGTATCTGGATGACATCCTCATCTACAACAAGAATTGGGTGGAACACTTGCAACATATTCAATAGGTTGTGCACACTCTGCGGAAAAACAAGTGTTATAGTCCAAATATTCCACATCTATGCATCGAAGACATTGGCCCATCCATTTGCATACTTTGCCAAAAATACTGTTGAGGTTTCCTTATAAAAAACCATTTTTTGGATAATGTGCGTGCCCTACTACTCTAATATCCTGCACACACATGCACTCTACATGCTATTTATCCTGCACATATACACTTGTTGCATGCTAAGTAGCCCACATTTACTTCCAAAAGTTGCAAAAAATATAAAATTGCACATATTTTAGTGGAGTTTACAAGATATGGAGGGCTTCCTAACCATTTTACCCATTGTATCCTGTCCCCAAACCAAATAACCATCTTTTTCTCATATAAAGAGAGGTTTAGGGGAGTCATTTAGGGATCTTCCAAAATCCTTTCCCTCTCATTGCCCAAGTTTTGCATCTTTCTCTTAGTTTTAGCCTCAACTTTCCCCTTTAGCCATTCTCCCTATGCAACCCTTCCTTCTTCCCTTGATGGTATGTTGGTTGTGAGAATTATATGTGGGATTGATGCACTTATATCCATGAGAGAGGAACTCGGACTTGGTTTGTAGAGAAGTGGTCACAAGCAAAGGTTGTAACTTTTCATCTTGAATTTGAATAAAAGAGATTATCTTTGTCCCAAAACCCTATGTATACATGTTCTGGTTAATTTGATCATTTATATTTATATTTAGGATTTCAATTTATTACTAGATATTGTTTATGTTGTTTCATTGTATTCTTAATCCCTTGCAGGTCGGCTTTGGGAGGATATTTGTGATCTAAGAGGAAACAACAACTTGAAGAGGTCTACATCAACCGTAAGGATTCAAGGTGCACCCATTAACCTTCTCTTCTCTCTTTATCTTATCACTTAGTCTATATTTTTTGGGGGTATATTAGAGATAAGTTAGTATTTTAAGGGAGTTGTCACTTTGCCTATTCCTTAGACCCAATTTAGGGGGAATTTCCCCATAGCAGAATTGGTGACTCCACTAGGGAGTATCTATAGGGTATTAGTGGGAGATCTTGGTTTGATTTGATTTTTAGTTTATTTCTAATTTTTTTGAGTGTTCTGAGTCAGGTTGGGTCTCTGGTCACCTTCCAAGTGCATACCATCTTCCCTTTCCCAAGTTGTATGTCCATTTTTTTTCCTTTTTTTTGAAAATTTGCAGAGGTTTACACACCCTGTTCTCTATAAAACATGCGTACATATGCGCTCTGCATTATACAAAACCCATGTACATATGTAGGATGGTTGTGCATAGCACGTGTCTCTATGGTTTTGGATATTTTTTTCAAAATATTTTTCCTTTTCCTACGAGAAACTTTTGGTTCCCACGTCTTCCTGAGTTCCAAAAGCTTATGTTATTTCGAGTTTAGATAGTTTGAGGGATCATATCATTTATGAAATAAAATAAAAAAATCCTCTCGTCTCTCTGTGTTTCCAAGAATTTTTGGCTTATTTTTATCTTGAATTTTAAGAAAAATGAGTTGAATTGTGTAATCTACGGTTTCTTTTAGCATCATTTGTTAGTTTTTCTTTGATTGGAAGAAAATAAAAATAAAAAACTAGGTTTTTGGGTCTCTTTCTTTCTTTGCATTGTTATTTGAAAAAGAAAAAGAAATTAGCATAGGGTTGTGTTTTCTTCTCATCTTGAAAGCATTTAAAAAGAAAAATAATGAATAAAATCCTTTCATTTTCTCTTTTGTTTCACTCAAAAGTTGCATTGTGCATTTTGCATGGAAAGGAGAAAATATTGCATATTTATGTTTGAAGGATTGTTCATGCTTTTTTCTTGAAACTTTTTTTCATGTGTAGAATTAGTGTAAAGTCTTCTTTTCCAGTTTTCTAATTAGTTTCTTTTTCACAAGAGTCTCAAAAAACAAAAGTTGCACTTTCGTTCCTTGAGTAAGAAAATCCCCTAAAATCAAGGCGCTAATCTAAAATATATTAGTAACACATTTTCTAGGGTTGACAAATAGCTTAAGATAGGGACTTGGATTAGGTGTGGAGAGGTAAACTCTCCAAGGCCAACCAAAACTTAACTTAGGTGTTTGTGCTAGGGTGTGAAAATCCACTTTATAATTACTCAATCTGGGAAGCTCCTCTCACACATGAGTCAAACAAGAGGCCAGGTGGAGGACGGTGATAGAGATATCTACTCCTGATCTTGAAAAAACGTTTGGGAGAGTGTGTATTGGGGGTGAATCATGTACTATATAGGGGGTGAAAAAGGTACTCTATGAGTGATTCTAGTCCTGTTTCATTTTAGTCCTTAGGATGATATTCAAGATTAGTTACCCTGCCCATACACTCACTAGACTGTTGAATATACCCCCATGGTTGTTGATTACGAGTTGGTGGCCTAGTTTCCATTATATAGGTTGACACACAGGTGACTGCGAAGGGTGTATCACAGTACCTGAGTCAGACTATGTACTCTTTGGGAGACACCCGAAGGGACCATCAATTAGAGTTCTTGGTAATTTATTCTCTTGGATAGACATTTTCCTTTGTGAATGCTTTGGATGATCATGAATTCATATCCTTGGGTCAAAAGCATATAGACGGGTAGTTTGTTTGGTTTGTATATTTTTAGGATTTTATTTTTAGTGGTGTGCTTTGTGCTCCCTAGTTTTCCATAGCAAGTTAGTTAGTCAATTCTTTAGGTCTCTAACCTAAGGTGGTAGACCTCCCACTCTGCCATTTGTGAGGAATTTTCACTCTTCCACTTATAAATGTGTAGTCGCCTCCTTATGGGTGTATATTTTTATACCACTAATTTACAAGAGTCAGTGTGTGATACTTTTACGAACTTGAATGACCTCGCAAGGGAAGAACCTGTGCATAATATCTTCAAGGCCAAAGTTCCTAACAATCTCAACCAAGGAACCCCTTCGCAAGGGGATTCTTGTGATTTTCCTTTATTTGGAAACATTGGTGTCCCTGTGATGGCCAGTTTGTACATTCCTGGGTTGAATATGGGACTACCGGTTTGGTTGGGTACCATTCCAAATGTCCCTAATGCTCTTGATGCTTCTGAGTTAATCACCTTATGTAATGGGAATCATATTGTTGTTCCTTCATCAAAAAATTCCACTCCTACTCCTTCTACCTCCTCTGGTGAAAGTATAGATACTAGTAACCAGAAGTCTAAACGAAACAGAAAGAGGAAGGATAGGAAGATGAAATCAACAACCTCTACTAGTCATGTTGGAGATAGGTCATCAACCTCTGCAAGTCATGTTGAATACTAGCACCCAACCTCTACAAGTCATGTTGGGGTAAATAATCCAACCTCTGGAATTCATGATGGGGGAAAAATTACAGTCATTTCTATTCATACTGGCGACAGGTCTATAGCCTCTACGAGTTATGCTATCGAACAATCACTAACCTTTTCAAGTCATATTGGAGATGTGCAACCAACCACTGCAAGTCATGTTGGGGGCATGAGTCTCATCAATGTGATTCATATGAGTGATATGTAACCAAACACTACTAGTCATGTTGGGGGAAGTGATTCTATTGAGAAACCTAGACATATAGGACGTAATCCTAAGTTCCCTTTTAAGCTTTGCAAGGGAGATCACCTTACTCATTTATTCCCTGGTATTCCATAGGCATGAAGATTGTGGTCCATGTCTGCAAGCTCTTCTAATTCCGATTCTTCTTCGGTTTCCCCACAATATATTCATCCTTTGGTTGATGAAGTGGTCATGTCGATGCAATCTTCGGTTGGTTCCACTCCTTTTTTGGGGGATGATGCACCTTCAGACCATGTTGTCTCGCAGCCTATTCAACCATTGGTTGATGAAGTGGTTGTGCTAATGGAAACTTCAGTTGATCCCACTCCTCTTTTGGGGGGTGATGAACCTTCAAACCATGTTGTCTCACATCCTATTCATCCAGTGTTTGAGGAAGTGGTCACGCCAGTGCAATCTTCAGTTTATCCCACTCTTCTTTCGAAAAGTATTGAGTATACTAAAGTGGTCAGGCCGATGCAATATTTGGATGATCCCAGTCTTCTCTTGGAGAGTGTCGAGTATACTAAAGTGGTCACACCGATGCAATATTTGTCTTATCAAACTCTTATGATGGGGAGTGGTGTTTTTACTAACTATGTTTTTAGCATTTCCAGTTCAATAATTTCAGAATAAGGGGGAATTTCACTCACTTCGATCACACCCCTTCAAGTCCTAGGATGGTTTCCTTTGATTGGAATGACCTTGTTGAGACTGGCCTCCCTTATTTTGCACCCTTTCAAATAAGGGTTGAATTTAATTCAAAAAACATTTACTAATGTATTGTGGATGAAGGAGCCTCTGCAAGTATTTTATCCTCCTCACCTTGGCAAGCTTTGGGTTCTCTCAAGCTTGTGTCTCCAATGTCCATCATATGAGTTATTGGATTTCTACAGATGTCCTAGTGAATATTTGGGGATTCTTCATCATTTTCCTATTTCGTTAAATGGGAATATTTTCCTTGTCAATTTTATAGTGGTGAAAGGCCCATTATATTTCAACATGCTTCTTAGGTGTGATTATGTATATTCTATGAATGTTGTGGTGTCTATGCTCTTCCAGGTGATGAATTTCCCTCACAACAGAAGCATTGTCACTATCGACCAGTTGGAATCTGATAATAACCATGATAATTCAACGTTAGTTCAGGATGCCCATTTATATGTTCCTATTGTTCGTGTAGACTCTACCCCACCATGGGTTAATTATGTGGTTTTGTATCCTCAATGTTCAATTGCTTCTGAGAAGAAACCTGTGCAATCATGTTTTCCTTCTCGAGACATGGTCTCAGTAATTGATTAGTTTTATTATCCAATGGGGGCATGGGAGCCCTTTCTTCCCCCTCTTGGTATGAGTGGTCTTGAGTCTCCTTTTGAGTATGATCTCATTGTTTGTATATCCTCAAACCCTCATGCTTATGATTTTCACTGATAGACTCTACCAGTCCTAGCCAGAACCTCCATCGTCATATGGAATATGGTCAGTTTACTTCATCCTTTGGTACTGTCGACCCTCCTCATTCATGTGATTTCTTGGATTTTGAATTTCCTTTGGATGAGGCTATCCTTGAAGCCATGAATACAGTTTCTATATCACAAAAAAACTTACACCGTGGTTTGTTTTTTCTTCCCTTTTGGGATACTTTCCAGGGTGACTATCGAAGAGACTCTTGGTCAGATCCTAGTAGCGGTCTCTACCTAAACTAGTACTATGCATGAGTCGTAAGGATGTGTGGTGCCTTGTACCATATTGTATAGTCCAAGTTTTTTTTTTTCAAGTTTTGTATTCAGTAGCATTGACCAGCACCTCTTTTTTTCCAATTTTTTTTATATGTATTGGATTTATTAAATTCTGGATGAGTGTTATTGGCCTTATATACAGTATCTTGGAGACATTTTTCTTTGACATTTGTTCATTGTATCAATCCATTATCATAGGTATTGACCTTGAAATTGGAATATAGTTTAGGTTTTTCCCTACTTACATTTTTGCATTATCCATTTCTTAGTTCTTTCATACTTGGGATTGACCCCACTGAATTGTGACACTAATCTTCCTTACTAATAAGTGTGTCATACTTTATGTGGTAGAGCCTTCCTTCCATGAGAATCCTAGTTATAGCCTTGTTTTCCATTTGGTTTCCATGCCAAAATACTTCATAAGAATGGGATTCCTTTTAGTCCCTCCATGAATGTGTGTTGAAGCCTCATTATTCTTCATCTTTTTCTAGCCTATACTTGAGGGACTCCCTAAGAGAATGGTTTGTTGTCTTTCAATCTCACTTGAACTTTGAAAGCAACATCTAATGAGAATTTATTTATCCTTTTCAGTCTCATTTAGATTACTTAAGAAAAGGAACCCCACTCGAGTCTTCTTTATGCCCTTTTTAGACTCTCTAAAATTGAAAATATTTTTGAGCGATCTTTTTGCCCTTCATGCTCGTCAAACTAAAATTTGAAGGCACATATGTCCGATGATAATTTACCCCTTTTTTGGTCTGGATGGATATTTTTACTAAAAAGGTACGCCCTATGATCTAAGGCTCTCTAGGAGAGCATCTTAGGCGTAAGTATAACCCTTTTTCGGGCCTGAGGGACTAAATTTGCGAAAAAGGGCCCTTCTCCTTGGTTTTTTGGTTTATCTCTTTTTTGGGCCATGGATATTATCTATGAAAAAGGAAACCCCCTTAGATTCCATAGTTAAGCTCTTTTCAGACTCTCTAAATATGAACATATCATTGAGTGACCTTGTTCCTTTCACACTCGTTAATTGGTCTAGAAGGAATATCTATTTGGCATAAGTTTAACCCTTTTTCCAACTAATAGATTACCTAGGAAAAAGGTATGCCTTGGGAGACATGTATTGCCGAGAGATTTATCCTAAGTTATGTTTTATACTTTCTTGGGCTCAGGGACTAAATTTCAAAAAAGGTTGTGAGTCCATAGTTAATATATTTTCAGATTCCTTAAAATCGAAAAGATAGCTGAGTGATCTTGTCTCTGTCACACTCGTTGAAATGGTTTTGAGGAGACATCCTTTCGGTATAAGTTTAACCCTTTTCTATACTGAATGGACTAATTATGAAAAAGGAATACTTTGAAGTCTTTTATTAGTGTTTTTCAAACTATATAAACGTGAAAATCCATCGAGATGACCTTCTCTAGGCTCGTAAAACTTCACATGGAAGGAGTCTTATTGTGTCATGCTAAAATAAAATCACATGTCTCATCCTTTCTTCTTTGGCCTAATGTCAGATTCATGTTTCTATTACTAAACCTGTATATCATTCCTTAGGTGCAAGCCTTTTAGCATGTTTTCCCCTTGTGATCTGACACCTTGACCCATGGAGGAAGTTTCCCAAGTTTCCTTATCCTACACATTTCTCCTTGCACTAAAGATCAGTATGTCCCATGATCTTGGAACTATTTTTATTTCCCACAACAATCGTTCCTCCTTTGTAACGTAGCATTCTTTTATTCTTTTTCAAGCTCATTAACAATTTGAAAAAGATTAAAAAATCAAATATTCTAGAAATCGGGGATGGGGTATACATTCTCTTTTATCGATAGCAAGATAGTCACCCTTAGACAAAGAACATCCTTCCATTTGTTCTGAAGGCATTGGGATCGAGTATGACCTTAGGAATTTTTTCTCGTCACATAGAGTTGTGTCCTCCTCCATTTGGTTACTCTTCTAAACATATGGAGAGTTTATGATGGCTCCTATGTCACAAAATAATGTCAATAATATGATACATGAGTCTCATAATTTTTTTGTTCTTTTCTCCAAGGGAAGTGTTATACAAACTGATTCGTCCATTCTGTAGTTGATCTCTTGACATTTTTGATTCGGCCATCCAGAGATTCCAACCAAGTTTGAATTTGGAATCAATGAGGTTATGTTCCTGATAATCGAGGTCCTCTAGTCTTTTCCCAACGACATTTCAAAGACCTCAGAGTAGTGAGTCTTACACTCCTATTGTACTCCTACCTAAGTTTTGAATATCTTGAAGTTGTTTCTTGAGCTATGAATTTATCATCTCTAGCCACAAGCACTGATGCTTCATGAGGATGCATATCATATTGTACTTGTATATCTTCAGATGATTTTGATATGTAGATTCATTGTGTATTGTTCATGGCTACACTTTTTATTGGCATACACATTAGTCATGTAGCCATGATTACTATATATATGACATGGATCTATAGTGTACTTGATTAGAAACCATGCTTAGTTTATCTCGAGTGTTAGTGATCAAATAATTCATTCTGAAATTTGTTTGAAAAATTATTCCTCATATGGTGGAGGACTTTTGACTATCTTCCCAAGCTCTAAAAATAGATCTGAAAGTACCATTGGAAAGATTAGGATTTCTAGATGTCAATCGACTATTCAAGTGTGTAAAACGGACTCTCCACAGTTCCGAAATTTGATTTTTCCTAAGGTAGTTTTCATTAAAACAAATTGTGCTTTCAACAACTATTCCGCCTTGAGCTTTGCTAGTTAGTTGTTGAAAGCTCTGCTTTTCAACAACTAAAGGGTCGTGTTCAGGACAAAAGAGCTGGTGAAATCACAGACAAGGAAAACAAGTCGTATTTTCTCTCAGATCCAAGTTTTTCTTAATCAAACGCCTGGAGGATGGTTTCTAAAGATGCATAATAATTAAATACATCAGATTTAAGGTTTTATCTTGATGTATGATGTGTTTAAGAAGGTGGAAAAGTAAAATTGGTGACCTAGTTTATTAGCAGAAAACTGTCTTTTTTTCCAAAGGTGGCAAATTCAAATTATTTCACTTCCTATGAAGATTCATCAGCCTTGGAAGGCTTTCTACATCTGTCAAAGATTTTGGAGGACATGAAGACTATCAAGATAGAGTTTGACCCCTTAAATAGGATCTTTTCCTATTTAACTGAAACTATTTTTGACTTTCCATTTTTAGTATTCTTGATCCACTTTTATAGGATCTCATCCTACACTTGTTGTATATATTTTGATTTGTATATTTTTAGAAAATTTGATTCATCTTTCAAGGATATGGATTTCATCTTGTAAGGCTATAAAGCCAAAGACATTTGGAGATAAATGGGTTCAATCTTGGATACATTTTTTCTACTGTAATAGACTCTTATTTGAAAATAGAATCACAATTTTCTTTTGTCTTTAATATCATATTGGTCATGTATTTCATCTCTCTGCACTTGAATTCGGTTTGTCTTAGCTTCTAAAGACTGACATCTCTTTATTAAGCTCATAAAATTGAATTGGAGAACATTATTGCTATCGTGTATGACCCTGCACCTTATTGTATTTGGTTACCAAGATTAGTATTCTTCATCCCCTGTTTAAACTATTTTGTCTGATTATTGATCTCTAAAAGCACTGTCTTATTCGAATGTATGATGAGTTGTCTATTTCATTAGTTATTGAGTTATCCCATTCATCCAAGCATACCTAAATTATATTTTCTTAAGTTACCAAGCATCTTTGTCTTATAACCCCAAAGAGTTTCTTGGAGAGCTAACAAATTGGCACTGTTTCCGGGGATAGGAGATTGAATCTCAACTTCCTTGGGAGACGACATAGATACAGCTTTTATGATAGACAAATCTTGTACATCATTTGGTTGTAATTATCTATCTGGCGACTCCATGAAGGATGGATTCAATGGCGACTCCATTGTTCAGAAATATGTTGACGACTCCACTGGTATGACATGAACTGGATCTTAGCAAAGAGGTATGCATTATGTGATTTTTCAAGTATTTATGGTTTCCCTAATTCAATACCTCCTAGAGATGAATGGGAAAATAGTCTTCCCAAATTTCAAGGATAAGACTAGGA
Organism: Picea glauca; assembly: GCA_000966675.3. Lineage (NCBI taxonomy): Eukaryota > Viridiplantae > Streptophyta > Pinopsida > Pinales > Pinaceae > Picea > Picea glauca. The sequence goes on along the minus strand of JZKD02S1674219.1, from coordinate 187,845 downwards.
AGTGCAAGCAGAACATTTGTTGGATTTTCATGATTACATGCATCGACTGCAAGTTGTGCATGAGGATGTTTAGATTCGGTTATTCTGTTTTTCATTAGAAGGGATTGCTCGTGATTGGTACCAGTCTCTGCCTATTGCTAGTATCAGTTCTTTGGCTGATTTTCATGCTACCTTCCATGTGTTTTGTAAAGGCATATTTTCAACTGACTTTCTATATCCCGAATGTTGTCATGAGTTTTATTTATTGAATAAAAATCCAAACATTCGTGAAGACCTTGCTGCAGCAGAAGATACTCTTCATTATGATCAAAAGATCAGTGATCCACACTATGATAACCTTAGTGATTCTTTTGACATTGTATCAAATACACCTACTGTTTCTGGTGGTCATGAAGATCAGATTTTTCCTGTTGAAGACTTAAAAGGTGATGAGAAAATTGACAAAACAACAAGTAACAGTTTCAGATCTGTAGTAGATGATGAGAGCAACCTTGATTTTTCTTATTTGCAGATAAAGAAAGATTGTAGCATATATACAGAGGTAGATAGTGTGATGAAAAGTTCAGATCAACAGTTCAACTTGCATTTTTCTCCGACAAAGGTTGAGCAGTCCACTTTCAGCATTAAGATCAGTGAAAGCAATCGACAGCTGGAATATAGTCAATTAGATCAGCAGTTCGGAGAGGTATTTCATTATGACTTTGATGACCCTTTTGCTGATTTTTTGGAATCCATGAGAAACTTAAGTATCAAAATATTTTTGTCAGACGAAGGATAGTTTTATCATCCTTTTAAATTATGTTTCTACATAATATGGCTTTCATTATCTCTTGGGTCAAGATCAAAAACAGTTTCAGTAAATCAGTTTTTGACATGGCTTCATTGGAAGCATGAGTTTACTTGATCAATTTGCCTCTACTAGTTAGTGTAGGAGTAGGCAAAAGAATAAGTTCGTCATATGAGAAAATAAATCATGTTCAGTTGTTGATTTCTGAAATAAATAGGTAGGTTGCAAGCAGAGAATGTATGTGTAGTAAATTTTGTCTTCTAAAGATGTAGGTGGCTCGAGCAACAAGTTGAAAGCTACCGGTTTCAAACGACAGCCCGAGAGGAATTTTCATTAAATTCCTATGCTAAGAGATCATATAGAAATCAATTCCCATATCTGAATATTACAGAGATTGAATTTTTTTCTTCCAAGATGTGAGTGTTGAGTTATTCACCATTCGATAAATCCTCTGTAAATTCATATGGCACGCAAGCAGAAATCTCGTGGACAGAAGAATTTTCTACAAATATTTAGCAAGTATCGGAACACAAAAGAAAGTTTGATTGTGAATTCATCAACATTTGCATTTTGGGAGATTACTTCTACCCTGGAAAGCAATCCAGAGATGATCGATGACATGATGTAAATTTTTCTATCAAAGGCATGTTTTTTATGTTCAAATGGAAATTTATGGGAAGTGTTTGCTAGTACCCAGGTCATTAGTAACTTGCTTTCACTTACCTATTGAAAACTGGAACAAAAGACAAAAAATATCTGGCACACATCACTATTCATTATGTGCCTTGGAACTGATGACTGAGAGATCTCTAAATAGGCTTCCATTTGAGAATTTCAACTGTGAATTCATTGTTGATCAATACAACAAACTACAATCAATTTTCAGTTTAGCAAAGGATTAGTTGAGGCCAATGTTATCTCCTAAAATAGCACAATCCATTCATTTCATTTCTAGGTGATAGCATGGTAATTAATAAAGATTTATATAATTTTTATTAATCTTTAGTGTCAAAATATAGGGAATAATTTTTTATCTCCTATAATAAATCGATCAATAAAGGGTCTTTCCAAAAAATCGAGTAAAAATCTTTTCACCAGCTAACATCTGTTTTGAAGTTGAAGTTAGCTGGTGAAAGCCCCAAGTTTCAACGGCTAAAGTGTACTCTTAGCAACAAGCGTCGGTGAAAGCATTAACACAATTTTTCTTCCAACGACTCCAGAAACCCAAAAAGGATATGTCAGACACACGTCATACAATCATTATGGAGAAGTAATGGACGTAAATGTGTAATGACACCTTTCCATCACGTTTTTTGTAGGACATCATGATATATTACACTCACAAAATTCATGGGGCAGATAGAGAAGGGTTTGAAGACGTGACACACTTTTAATCATCATTGCAACTAGAGGATAAAGTATCAGTTAGCTGATGACATCAAATTAAATCACCATTTCCTATTTCGAACTCACGACTTTCAAAAATTTATATTCTGGGGTTTTCATATTTCATTGATAACACATAGTTATTTTCACTGGCGCTAGCCTGTTCCTTGTTAAGAAGTTTGTTATTTAAACCATGTAAAAATTAGCTGGTGATTAAGTTACTGATGGAAAAGAAGCAAGGAGGATGACTTCTGAGGAAATAATTAGAAAATTTATCTTTCTTACAGGTGCAGATGCATTTATCAGACGTGGGTCATATGACTTATGTGGAAAGGTTACAGGAAGGCTATCACTAGGAAATTGTAGAGGTTTTCAAATGATAAATTGTAAAGGCTAAATGACTCCATGCCCAATACTAAAGGCACAATATCTTCTAGGTTCTTGGAAACCTCGCAGGGAGGTCTCCATCCCAGTTGGAGCCAGATGTTATCGATCAAATAATTCATTCTGAAATTTGTTTGAAAACTTATGCCTCATCTTGTGGAGGAATTTTGAATACCTTCCCAATCTCTAAAAACATATCTGAAAATACTATTGGAAAGATTAGGATTTCTAGATGTCAATCGACTATTCAAGTGTGTAAAATAGACTCTCCATGGTTCATAAATTTGATTTTTCCCAAGGTAGTTTTCATTAAAAAAAATTGCGCTTTCAATAGTTATTCTGCCTTGAACTTTTCTAGTTAGTTGTTGAAAGCTCTGCTTTTCAACAGCTAAAGGGTCGTATTCAGGACAAAAGAGCTGGTGAAACCACAGACAGGGCAGACAAGTCATTTTTTCACTCAGATCCAAGTTTTTCTTAATCAAATGCCTAGAGGAGGGTTTCTAAAGATGCATAATAATTAAATACATCAGATTTAACGTTTTATCTTGATGCATGATGTGTTTAAGAAGGTGGAAAAGTAAAATTGGTGACCTAGTTTATTAGTAGAAAATTTTCTTTTTTACCAAAGGTGGAAAATTCGAATTATTTCATTTCCTATGAAGATTCATCAGCTTTGGAAGGCTTTCTACATCTGTCAAATATTTTGGAGGACATGAAGACTATCAAGATAGAGTTTGAGCCCTTAAATATGATCTTTTCCTATTTAACTGAAATTGTTTTTGACTTTCCATTTTTAGTATTCTTGATCCACTTTTATAGGATCTCATCCTACACTTGTTGTGTCTATTTTGATTTGTATATTTTTAACAAATATGATCCATCTTTCAAGGATCTGGATTTCATCTTGTAAGGCTATAAATCCAAAGACATTTGGAGATAAATGCGTTCAATCTTGGATGCATTTTTGCTACTGTAATAGACTCTTATTTGATAATAGAATCATAGTTTTCTTTTGTCTTCAATATTAGATTGGTCATGTATTTCGTCTCTCTGCACTTGAATTTGGTTTGTCTTAGCTTCTAAAGACTGTCATCTCTTTATTAAGCTCATAAACTTGAATTGGAGAACATCCTTGCTATCTTGTATGACCCTGCACCTTATTGTATTTGGTTACCAAGATTAGTATTCTTCATCCCCTGTTTAAACTATTTTGTCTGATTATTGATCTCTAAAAGCACCGTCTTATTCGAATGTATGATGAGTTGTCCATTTCATTAGTTATTGATTTATCCCATTGATCCAAGCATACCTAAATTATATTTTCTTAAGTTACCAAGCATCTTTGGCTTACAACCCCAAAGAGTTTCTTGGAGAGCTAACACCGAGCATGGGTATGCCCACCTCAGAGAAACTACCATTATTTTGTAGATGACATGCTCACAAACACTCATCTTAGGATCGTTCAACCCCATGCCTTCCCACTGTGTAAAGATATTCTAATGTGTTTCATCCATTAGTTTCTCTTCTGACCTCACACATTAGGGGGAATCTATTATATTCCAAAAATTCCACATCTATGCATCCAAGACGTTGGCCCATCCATTTACATAATTTTCCAAAAATACTGTTGAGGTTTCCTTCTAAAAAAACATTTTTTGGCTAATGTACGTGCCCTACTGCACTAATAGCCTATGTACAAACACGATTTGCATGCTAGTTAGCCTATGTGCATATATTTGTTGCATGATAAGTAGCCCACGTTTACCTCCAGAAGTTGCAAAAAATATAAAATTGCATGTATTTAAGCAGGATTTACAGGCTATGGACAGTTTCCTAACCATTTTACCCCTTGTATCCTGTTCCCAAAATAAATAACCATATTTTTTTCATATAAAAAGAGGTTTAGGGGAGTCATTTAGGGATATGAACAAGATAATAAAAAACTATTCCAAAATTCTTTCTCTCTCATTTCCCAAGTTTTGCATCTTGCTTTGAGTTTTAGCCTCAACTTTGCCCTCCAACCATTCTCCCTATGCAACCCTTCCTTTTTCCCTTGATGGTATGTTGGTTGTGATAATTCTATATAGGATTGATGTACTTGGAGCCACGACAGAGGAGCCCATACTTGGTTTGTAGAGAGGTGGTCACAAACAAAGGTTGTAACTTTTGATCTTGAATTTGAATAAAAGATATTATCTTTGTCCCAAAACCCCATGTGTAAATGTTCTTGTTAATTTGAGAATTTATATCTATATTTAGGATTTTAAGTGATTAATAGAGATTGTATATGTTGTTGCACTGTATTCTTACCCCCTTGCAAGTCATATTTGGGAGGAGACCTGTGATCTAAGAGGAAACAAGAAGTGGAAGAGGTCTACATCAACCATAAGGATTCAAGGTGCACTCATTAACCGTGTATTCTCTCTTTTGCCTATCACTTAGTCTAGATTGTTTTGGGGTATATTATAGATAAGTCATTATTTTAAGGGATTTATCTCTCTACCTATTCCTTAGACCCAATTTAGGTGGAATTTCTCCATAGCAACAAGCTATATGAAAAATTGGAAAAATACTTCTTCGACATGGACATGGTCCAGTACCTAGGCTACATTATTGATGAGCATTGGGTGAATCTGGATCCAACCAAGATCCATATCATTCATGACTAGTGAGCCCTAACCACACTTATTGAGCTTCAGATCTTTTTAGGCCTTGCCAATTTCTATCGCAGATTCATGTTGGGGTTATCCCATATTGCATGGGCCATCAACCAAGTAACCAGGGGTGGTGGTAAAGAAAATTCCATGTGGGGCCCTAATGCTTGTTCTCAACCCTAGTGCTCTGATTACCCAGCCCACAAAAACCCTTTTAGATCAATATAAATGCTTCAGACTATGATGTGGGTGAAATTCTCACTCAACACAGACACCCCGTGGCCTATCATAGTGAGACACTATTAGATGTCATCCGTAAGTACCCTACTTGCATCAAATAATTGTACTCCATTATGCAATCCTGCCTCCAGTGGAGGCATTACATTTTTGGGAAGGATATAGTTATCCACACTGATCATAAGTCATTGCAGTTCATTCAGACATAAGGCAAATTGAAAAATGCCTGCCATCATAATGGTCCACATACTTGTAGAAATTCTATCGCAACATTAGGTATAATACATGAAGCACCAACCACACCATTGATTGCCTCAGTTTCCCTCCATTTTCAGAACTCACCAAAGAACTAAAATCCTACGACCATGAGACCTTTGGATGGCCCCAACTTTATGAGAGATATCCTGACTTCGTTTCCACCTACCATATGTTGAGTGCAAACAAAATTGTCATTGATTTCCATCTTCAAGACGAGATGTTGTGCCATCTGGGCTATATTTGCATTTAATCAAGAAAGCGAGTGAATTTGATTTGTGAATCCCACTATTGTTTGGTGGCATGACACTTTGGCATCTAAAAGATAGTGGTAGTGATGCAACAATATTTCTATTGGCTGAAAGTTCAATAGGATGTCAGCAAGTATATCAGATCCTACACTACTTGTTCCATTACCAAACGATCCATTAAGAAACAATCCATGTACAACCCTATGCCTACTCCTAAAAGGCCTTAGGAATCCATCTCGATGGACTACATGTCAGGAATTCCGTCAACCAAGCAGGGAAATGACTGTGTTATTGTGGTGGTTGATCATTTTTCTAAAATGGTGATTATGGCTTCCTGCAAGGAAAGCGTCACAACAGAGGCCACTGCCAAGATATTTGAGTGTGGGTACATTTTGGGATACCAAAAAACATTATCTTAGATCGATACCGTTGGTTCCTCAGCACATTTTAGTCAAGCCTCTGGTCAATGTTGGACACCAAGCTTGCCATATCCACTACCTTCCACCCCTAGACAGATGGCCAAGCCAAGGTTGTCAACTGGATGATCATGCATATCCCTTTGCATGTACAATTCCAAGAATCTTCTCACATGGGATGAGAGTCTTCCATATTTTCAACGCAACTACAATAGAGCCATACATAGCTCAACCGACCACAACCCCTTTCAGGTGGGGTTTGGATTTCAACCATTGGGTCCTATGGATGTTGCACTACCCCTTGTGACCACCCAGGAAGACTTGTACCATTCTCAAAATGAAGCAAGGAAATATACCCAGTTCATTGAGTGGATCCAACACATCCACCAATAGGTTCAAGATATTTTACAGAATTCCAATGCCAAGTACAAACAACACCATGATCAACATCGAGTGTCATGCAAGTTTCAGGTGGGAGATAAAGTTTGGTTGCACTTGCAGAAAGAACACCTTACAGGGCCCCATAAGAAGATTCGTCCACTCTGCTATGGACCTAACACCATCACCAAGGCCATGGTTTACAATTATTTTGAGCTCAACATTCTCTCTTCCTTGGCTTTCACCCATTATTTAATGTGGACCTCATTCGACCATATTTTCCACCATTATTGGACACCTCATAGATAGTAGAACAATTGACACCAACATATATCAACCCTGACTGCATATAACATGCACCCATTGATCATATCATGGACACAAATGTCAAGGGAACTCACCAACAGAGGATTCAAATTTATCCAGTTGTCAAAGAATGACAACTCCTGCACCAAGGAAAATGGCTCACTCGGGGCCAAATTCAACAAAAGTTTCCTCATCTGATGGGGGAACTCAACACAATGGATACCAATGCTTCCTAAGGGGGTAGGATTGATCTAGGTGGATATTGGTGGCCACCAACCTATTCCAAATGTCTCACATGGAGTTTTCATTTTGGCATTTATTTTTCTAGCTTTTCAGGTCATGAACTTTTGGGGCCATTTTGAGGCCCTAAACGACATTTTTTGGGCTTGCCATAGTTACATTGTAGCCATAGTTAGAGTGTGACGACATAATGTGTAGTCCTCAGATAGACCTTTCTAATGGGCTATTCTGCACCTAACACAAAGATCATATGAAACAATTATGACCCTTGGAAGTTGATGTACCAACTTACCCCAACAGGGCCCACATGAATTTTGGTGCTTAATCTCCTAGTGTTAGATTTTTGGATGTCTAGGTTTTTGGAATTCATGTTTGATGTAAATATTCTTTTGGAGTCTCACTATACTCATCTTCTTCTGAGTGAGTGCAACTCTCACATCTCTTCTCATCGATAAGACACCACCATTCTAGCAAGCTTGTTTCAGTCTGCATTTTACAGTTTCAACATATTTATTTATTGAATAGAAGACAAGTTTTACTATATCTTTGTTATTGTTCATTGTATCTCCATTTTAATAATATATATCTGTATTCATTTCTTTCTACTCATAAAATCTAGATCATGACACAATAGTCCTAAGTGGCTTAGGATGAGCCACATGTGAGTGTTGGGGGCCTGTTGGACGTTCATGTGAAAACAATTTTGAAGGAAAAATTCTAAGGTTCAAAGAGATGCATAGTAGCAGAAGAAACAAGAAGGTACATCCAATAGTAAAGTGCACAAGGATAAGGAACTCATGATCGAAACACATGGAAAGAGAAAATTTGGAAGTGCACAGGAAGAACATATTGGGCAGTGGATCAAGAAGATTAGGAAGATCAAGAAAATCAAGAAGATAAATCAAAGGAATAAATAAAAGAGAGAAAATAAGGCGCCAAAGAAGGAAAACCAGTTTGAGAATGCAAAAGCATCATGCAGAATGACAATCAGTTCAAGAATGAAAAAGTATCATGTAGGTGCAAAAGTAAAGTGTCATGAGTTGTCATGGTCATTGTGATTTTCCAGTCAGTTATGAGTGAGTTGTAATTGAGTTATTGATTAGTTTTCATAGGGTTTTAACCCTATATGAATGTATAAATATGTAATGGGTTGGGTAGATTAGGGGTTCTGGAGTGTGTGAGGAGTTTAGTTATACGTATTAGAATATGTATTGAGTTTAGTTGAGAGAAAGAGTATGTATGTGAGGATTTGGGGAAAATACACAGAGAGAGCTTGCACTACATAACAGTTAGGCCATTTATGGGAAGCCATGAGATATACCTATTGTAGTGAGTGCGCGAGCAAATATGATTGAATGCAAGAATAATAAAGAAGTTGGTTATTGTGGATGTAGCCTGGAGTTGGGTGAACCATGTTACATCCTATGTTGAATTTCTACTTATGTGTTTGCTTATGCTTATCCTATACATGCATGCTTAGTGATAGATTTTGTATGGTATAATGTTGCGATGAAAGAAGGAATAGATTAATAACTGAGATAAATGAAAATTTGCATCATAAAAGAGTCATATAAGTGAATGAATGAACTAATCCAAGAGTAATAGTTGTATAATATTGCACACAAATTAACTAAGAAATAAATAATATGACAACGACCTCATGTTCCCTTACACCTACAAAAACTTGGTTCCTATAGTCCTAGTAGATACCTCAGGTGAGACTTCGCCTGCACGTAGGTGATGTTGAAAGGGACTGTATCTGAAGGGTTTTTGTTGGTTAAGTACTTGAATATAATGTCTTACAACTGCATGAAAACATCTATTCATGAATGAGGAAACATTGTATGGCATTGCTTAATAAGGGTTTTTGAAATAAACTGACCAAAATGATCAAATCTGACTATATCTATCTTTAACACACCATTCTTCTCCAAGTATTCACTTTTCATGGATTCATAATCAAATGGTTGAGAAACATCCAATGATTTAATCTTCATATGCTTGAGAAGGGAACTATGCTCTTTATTTTGTTTCTTCCCAACAAAAAATAAAGAGGTTGATCCACTGAGAATTTATATCTAGTAGCATAGACCATCTAAACTTGGGTATGATATCCACCTGAAGGTGAAATAATTAGAAATTTGTGTCCAAATTTTGAAATGTTCTGTTGTATGAAAATTATATGCCAAACTTCTTTCTCCCATTTTCATAGTCAATTGTCTTAACTAATTCTACATATTTTTAATTTGTAATTTGAGTATACTCTTTACATTAGATCAAATACAATGATCATTAGTTAGATTTAATAATTGAGTATTTTGGAGAGATTCTTCATGAGTTTCTTGGATGTGGACTCTTAATGTGTCTCTCAATCCTCATTTTATTTCAACAACAAACAATTGTTTTCGGTTTCTAACTAAGATATATTGAAATATTCAATGGTATTCATTATTTTCTTAATTTATTTCAACTTTTGAGAAACTAAATGTTTTCATGTTTTACTCCATTAAGATATGGTTGAGTGGGTGAGATAAAACATCACCATGCAAGTGATCCAAATTGAAACCTTTATGGGCATATATCCCTATAACAATTATTGTGCTAACCAAGTTTGAACACTCCCCATTGATGGGAATGTGATAAATCATATTGGGGACAATTCCTTAGAAAGCACAATATTAGTGAATAATTACGATTTGGACACGTGAGTGATAGAGATTAGGATAGCTATATTGAGTAAAAGAAAATTTAGAAAGCTAAAAAAATTCCATCAAGGTGCTCTTTTTCCCAATTTGTGGAACTGAAGGAAGGCGTGGTTATTATGAAAAAGAATATAAAAAAGAGTAAGGGATTAAGAGATATGTTCTCTTAATTCCCTAAAGGAGCCCAACAAGAAGATCTAAAAGTCACATAACTGTGAGCCAATTGGCCTCTACCAATTCAAAATCAACGAAAAATATATTTGTATGGAAAAATATATGTCAATATTTTTCCTATGGACATGGTGATAGATCATGTACTGAGTATCTTTTCTCAGTACGAAGTGTTGGCATGTTTATAGGCAGAGTGTGCATGTCATTGATGGCAAGAAAAACAATGATCTTGGTAGGTTTACATGAAGAGTGTGCATGACAAGAACAATAATGACGATGACATGTTTACAAGCAAGAACAAAAATGAACCAAAGCTCAAGAGACCAGAAGATGAGAAAGGAAGAAAGTGCCAAGTGGGCACCATAAGTCTTTTGGGAAGACCCAGATGATAAATCTTGAGAAGCTCAGAAGAGATAGTGTAGACTTGCACGTAGATAGTGCATAGTTTCACGTAGAGCACAAGTGTGTGCCAGGGCTAAGGTTAATTCCATTACCAAATCACAAGAGAGATAACGTTCTCAGAAATGCAAACGAGACCCAAAGTCATTAGGTGATGAAGGAGCATCATCAGCAAGTACACATGGAAGGACAACTCAATGCCTGAGAACCAATATAGAGTCTCGAACGCTAGCCAATACTGCAAATATTTTTCAACTGGTAGAAACAAAAAAGAGAAATATCACGCACGTAGATAAACTGAGCATGCGTGACCTAGGAGTTCAACCCTAGTCTCGATGTAACCATAATTAGATAGTACTTTTTTTTTCTTTTGTATAAAGAGAGGTTTTGTATGCCCAAAAGAGGCGTTACGAGATTTGCGAGCAAGTAGAAGTTTCTGAGCATTAATTACCGTTTGATTTTTTTTGTAACCATTTTCTTGATTTCAATGAAGATAATAAGGGAAAATTGATCCAAATGAGTGAGACTGTGTTGTTTTCCCTGTTGTTGTTGTCAATATTTTCAAGAATGAATGAATCTTGCTACGAGTGTATGTAGCTCTGAAATTATTGCATAAAATTCAAATCGCTTTTCTTCGTGAGTTGGTGCAAGTGTGCACATAGTCCTCAAGGTGTGCGTTGACAGGGTCTGTTTTGAATCGTAAGGCTCAAAAGAAATAGTGTAAGATAGTCTGCAAAGAGTGCGTTGATAGATTCTGTTTCGACTCGTAAGCTTAGGATGAAAAACATAATAATTCCTTTACAGGAAGTGTAAAGCAACTGCCGTAAGGTGTGCATAATCATCACAATAATTCAAGACCTTGTGTAAATATTTGTTGCAAGGAGTGAAAATATCTGGAATTTGATGAAGAGTTGAAGTGAATCTATAAATAAGTTGAATAATCAAGAATAATGGAACGTCAGGACAACAGGAAAGGATTCTTTTCGAGAATATTTGAATCTGAGTTTGAAGAATTTCACGGAAAAACAAGAAGTGTTGGGAGATCAAAATCTTGGGAGGGATCAAGCTTAGGAGGGATCTCACTTTCCAAGAAGTGCGAACGAGATACAAGAAATGGAATTGTAGGAAAATAAAGGTCGAAGCCTTTACATCTTTCCAAAATATTCTAAGTCTGAAGAACTCATAGGTTTAGGAGGAAAGATCTCAATCGTCAGATCTAAGCGCTAAAGAAAAAGATCTCATCCATTCGATTGGAGCGCCAGCGAAAATATCTCAGTCGTTCAATCAGAGCACCAAGAAAGGATCTCAACTGTTAGAAAAACAGGACCGCGGAGCAATAAAATAAAACAAATGCAGAAACAAAACACAGAAGACACACAATACAAGAGAGACACAGATTTACGTGGTTCACCCAATGTGGACTACGTCCACCAGAGAAATTTCCAGGTCCTTCCTTTATTATTATACAGCAAATGAAGGGATACAACCTACAACAAAACCCGTTGTAACTTCCTCTTCTTTCTCTCACAGTCTCCTCTCTCAGAATACAATATTCACCCTCTACCCTAGCCGCAATACATTTCCCTCATAAAAGAGGGTTTCCTTCTAGGGAAAAAACCCTAACATAATCTCTACCGTTAGATCTGCGACCTTATAATGAATGGTCCAGATTTACAATGAAATTATAATATACTTTTACAAGGCAATTTTTGCTTCGGGGGCTTCGTCCCCGAACCCCCGCTGGGGGCCCGCTTGCCCCTAGACCCCCCAGTCGGGGGGATAGGCCCCCCGGACCCCGCAGAGGGGGTACCCCCCCTCTGCAATCCCCCACGTGGAAGAGTGTACATACTTCTGCAGTGTAAATACTTCATGGGGTGTAAACATGGTTGAAAGCAAGGACCTCTGAATCAAGAAGATAATCAGGCTCCACAACCAACAATCTCCCACTTGGAGACTGATCTCAACAACTCCACCG
>JZKD02S1674219.1:138975-158967 GCA_000966675.3 Picea glauca | reverse complement strand
ATCTGCTTTATGTTTATAACTCTGAATTTCACAGTAAAGACTCACTGCCACTAAGATTAATGATTCAAAGTGAAAAATGAGAGTAAATCGTTAATAATCTACACTAACTGATTCAACCCCCCCCCTCTCAGTTAGTTCATACCTGTAACATTGTGGTGGTGGATAGATTTTCAAAGATGGCATACTTTATCCCATTCCATAAGACCAGTGATGCAACACAAGGTCCAAATATCATGACTCACCAACGACTCACCAAACAGGAGCACTAGGAAGAGCCCATTCAAAATATTATATGGAATGGAACCCAGGGGAGTATATGAGTTGAGAGACTTGGAGCAGAGTGATATCAGAAGCGTAGGAGAAGAATATTTTGCTGCAGAAATGTAGAAGCTCCATAGCTAGATCATAGGGCAGTTGCAGTGTTCTAGCCAAGAGTACAAGCGCAGAGCTGATCAAAACTGTAGAGAACTTCAGTTTGAAGTAGGAGATTAGGTTCTGGCACATCTCAGGAAGGAAAGGTTCCCTAGGGGGACATATAACAAGCTAAATATGAAGAATATAGGACCATGTCAGATATTGAGGAAGTTTGATGCAAACACCTATGAGATCGAGCTACCGGATGATGTGGGAATATCGCTCATATTCAATGTTTTAGACCTATACCCTTACAGGAAGGATGGCATAGAGGGATCAATAGATCACGATAAGATTCAGTGGGAGAAACAAATGCCTATATCATAAAAACCACAGATGGAAAAGATCATTGATTAGAGGATGGGTAAGAAAACCTGAAGGAGGACCTATTTTGAATATCTAGTCAAATGGATGGGACAATCAATAGAAGATGCCAGTTGGGAGAGTAAAGATAATATCCAGAAGCATGGAAAGTCAGTGCAGGAGCTCATGGATAGGATTCCATGAATTTTTTCCTAGGGGAGTATGATGCAGGAGCATCATTAGCAAGTACACATGGCAGGACAACTCAATGCCTGAGAACCAATCCAGAGTCTTGAACGCTAGCTAGTACTGCAAATATTTTTCCGCTGATAGAAAAAGAAAAGATAAATATCACGTGCGTAGACAAAATGAGCACACATGACCTGGGAGTTCAACCCTAGTCTCGATGTAACCACAGTTAGATAGTAGTTAGTTAGTTTTCTTTTGTATAAAGAGAGGTTTTGTACGCCCAAAAGAGGGGTTATGAGAGTTACGAGAAAGTAGACGTTTCTGAGCATTATTTGCTGTTTGATTTTTGTTGTAACCATTTTCTTGATTTGAATGAAGATAACAGAGGAAAATTGATCCAAATGTGTGAGACAATGTTTTTTGTATTGTACATGTTGTTGTTGTCAATATTTTCAAGAATGAATGAATCTTGCTACGAGTGCATGTATCTTTGAAATGCTTGCATAAAATTTAAATCGCTTTTCTTCGTGAGCCAGTGCAAGTGTGCACACAGTTTGAAAGGAGTGCGTTGACAGGGTAGGTTTCGAATCATAAATCTTAGAATACATAGTGTAAGATAGTCCGCAAGGAGTGCGTTGATAGAGTTTGTTTCAACTCGTAAGCTCAGGAGGAACAACATAAGAATTCCTTTGCAGGAAGTGTAAAGTGACTACCGAAGGGTGTGCACAATCGTCACACGAATTCAAGACCTTGTGTAAATATTTGTTGTAACAAGTGAAAAGATATAGAATTAGACGACGAGTCGAAGCAATTCTGTAAAGAAGTCAAAGAATCAAGAACAAAGGAATGCCAGGACAATGGGAAAGGAATATTTTCGAGAATATTTGAATATGATTTTGAAGAATTTCTCGGAAAAGAAAGAAGTGTTGGGAGATCAAAATTTTGGGAAGGATCAAGCTCAAGAGGAATCACACTTTCCAAGAAGTGCGAACGATATCCAAGAAATGGAATTATAGAAAGAATAAAGGTCGAAGCCTTAACATCTTTCCAAAATATTCTAAGTCGGAATAACTTGTAAGTTTAGGAGGAAAGATCTTAGTTGTCTGATCTAAGTTCCAAAGGAAAAGATTTCATTCGTTCGATCTAAGTTCCAGGTAAAGGATCTCATCCATTTGATCAGAGTGCCAAGAAAGGATCTTAGCCATCCAATCTACACACAAAAGGATCGTAACCATCTGATCAAGGTAAAGTGCACTAATTATAGACCTTTGGAAGTGTACAGGAGAAGCAGACTTACAAAATTCCAAAATCTTCGAGACTGTCCATTTGTCAAGGAGGACACGTGGCGAGAGATCAAAATTTCACTAACTTGTGACTTGGATAAGTCAAAGGTAGAGTTGTGAGAACTCGCGAGACGTGAAATCATGATTTGGTATGATCCATTGGATCGAGAAAGATCGTGAGCCATCGATCTGACGTGATCGAGAAATAAGGAATTAGAAGAACAGAGGTGATCCAACCTCCAATGTTGTGAAACGCAAAGTCTTGATTTGATCAAAACTGTTGATTAAAGGAGGGAGACAAACCGTAGATCTAGTCTAGTCAGAGATTCAGAACTCGGAGAGTTGGAGGTAAGAGTTCTAGGAACTCATGAAATCCAAGTTCACGATTTTATCGCAACCATTGGATCGAGGAGAGATATGGACCGTCGATCTAGTTCCATCGTGATTTTGGATATCAGGAGAATGAAGGTAAGTGGACTCTAAGGTTGAAAAATGTGAAATCTTGACTTGACCACAACCGTCGATCAAAGAAAGATCTAAACCGTCGATCTAGTGCCATCGCGATTTCAAAACTCGAGAGAATGGAGGTAGCAACAATCCAGAGTCATGAACCGTGAAATAGTGACATTCATTTCATTTAAGCATGTGGTCACCGCCAGTGGACATGTTAGGGAGGGGTATTAGCTAGACTAGAGCTAGCGGCTAATTATGTTAAAGCTTTAAAGCATTAAGGAAGGGCCCGCGGGTTCCATAGAACCGACGCCTTAAGAAGAAGGGGGCCTATTCAGTTAATTGAGGTTCTTGAGGGGACAAAGAGTCAATCAGACTTAGTTTCTTGATCGATCCTAGACCGAGAGGTCACGCAACCCTTAGGAGAGAAGGGGGTCTGCATCATCAGGACTCGTAGAACCTTTGACACTTAGAAATTCTTCCAAGTCAGGAGGATGAGTAAGCTCAAAAGGAGGAGTGATAGTGGTCATTGGATCACCAATCCTAAATACCCTATAGCTGTCAGATCAGAGTCCATATAGGAGGAGCACAAAGAGGAGTATATTAGACCTCAATCGTCGAATCAGCGCACAAAGGACTAGCAATCGTTGGATCTAGTATAATTATGAAGAGGATAATGGATGAGAGCCATCCTCCAACTCCACAAAATGCAAAGACGTAAAATGAGCTGGGTCGTCAGATCATTGAGGATCATGGACCTTTGATCTGTCAAGCATGGTTTTAGAAAATTGGAAGTTGAAAGAAGGGAGGTGAGTAGTCCTTCAAATTTGCGAAATGGGAAATCCCAAAATGATTTGGGTCATCGGATCACAGATGGTCACGGACCATTGATCTGTCAAGCATGATTTCAGAATATCAGAAGTCAGGAGAGTCATGGTTGACTCATGTCCAAATTCTAGACATGCAAAATCACGATTTTGATCACAACCATCGATCAAAAGGAGAGATCTCGACCATTTATCTAATATGAAGTATTTCAGAATTTCACGAGGTTGGAGAATCGAGGAAAATCACAAAACAACTTTGTGAAACATGTAGTCCCGATAAGATATTGACCGTTGGATCATAGAGGGTTTTGGGCCGTTGATCTGACACAAAGTGTTGAATTGGGAATATAGAGTTGGAAGTGTCAGGGTTGGCTCACGTTAAAACACCCGACACACGAGGTCGCGATTTGATCACAAACGTTGATGTAGGAAGGTGAGATATGGTCTGTAGACTTGAGAGGAGAGATCTGAACCATCTATTCAGGAGCACCATCAAGATCATGAGATCGATGGTCATACTCCATTGTGGGGCTAGAACCTGCTCGGGCCTTAATTTTTCATGAGCGGGCCACACTTGAAACCATGGTTTTGGAGAAAGGATGCGTGGAGACTCGTAGTGAATTGCAGGGTGAAAAGCGAGTTTCCCTCAAATTTCCTATGGATGCTCCCGCAATCACGTGGTCACGCGAAGTTCATATCCCAATTTCATATCGTGAAAAGGAGCTAGCACTCACTAAATGGAGCTTGGGAAGCACTTTTTGAATAGGTGTTTGGTCACCACCAGTGGTGACATGAAGGAATGGGATTAGAAGCCAAAGAAGCCATAGTTGATTGGCTATAATTGACAGAGAAGACGAAGAGTCTCGATTGCTAGAGAAGATAAGCAATCTCAGCATAATTCCCAATGATGATGAATGCATGGAGCTAACCACCAGGTATGGCGAAGAGTTTCCATGATGATCAGGCAGAGGAATCGACATGAAAAAATGATGCAGAACAAAGAAGTGAAAGTGCACTGCGAGTTATCTATTCATTTATGAGGAAGAGATGCAGTAAAAGGGTAGAACAATGACGTTGTAAAGAGCATGCAGAGACATTGCAAAAAGGATGCAGTTGGTGCACAGAGAATATAAAAACACAGAACAGGGAAGAGATGTGTGCTATTGTTGAGTCTGTTTCATGCGAGTAGGATGATGTTGTGTACAGGAGTTGAAGCACACAGAAGAAACGTGGTGCATAGAATGGAAAGAAGACACAGAGCATAAAGCGCAGAAGAAGCAAGGAACAAAAATGAATATCTGAGAGAAGAACATAAAGCACAACAGATGCGAGGAGAGAGACACTGGTGTAGGCAGAGTAGAGTAGTGTAGAATAACAATGATGAGACTGGTAAGCCATAGATAAATACTACATCACTCTGATAAATTCAAGAAAGAAAAGATTTATATTTTAGGGTGGAAGGGAGGTGGTAGGGATGACTGTTGTCCTTAGAGTTTTAAGTGGGTGCTTGAACACAGGGACTTGTAGCTTCCATTTTGTTACAGCTAGAAAAACCAGGGTGGCAGGGTGGTGCAAGGGAGAACTATTGTTCTCTATTATACAAGTCGGTGCCTGTGTGACTGGAAGTTGGTTCTTCCATACAGTTGGCGCTGGAACACTTAGGGAGTTGGTGCTTCCTTCTAATGGGTTCTAGAGAAACCAGGGAGTTTGTGCTTCCTTCTAGTGGGTGCTAGAGAAACCAGAGAGTTGGTTCTCTCAGCAAGTTGCAGCTTGCAAAACAGAGGTGGTAGCCTGAATGAGTTGGTGCTCATAAGAATGACGATGTACAGAAAATAAAGATTACTTATCATATCAAGAAGAAGAGGTTTTTCCCTTTATGGGTTTCCTTAGAAAATATATGTCTATCTATATTTCATGTGTGTAATTGATATTGAATATTCTATTTATTACCTCCCTACATTATTGTGATTGTCATTGAGTTCTTTATAAAGAGTTTAAAATAAGAATAATTGTTTAAGCACAGTAACAACTGATTCACCCCCCCTCTTAGTTGTCCAACAATTGGTATTAGAGAAAGTTCCCTTATTTAAGGGTAGATCCTACATCTTAAACATGACTAGCCATGGAGGAACTTCAACCAATAAGTCCCCCCTTGTTCAATGGAACAAAATTTGACTTCTGGAAAGTTAGGATGAGAACATACATAATGGCTTTAGGTTCATATGTCTGGGATGTGGTAGAGACTGGTTATGTAAAGATGGTTGTACTAGCTTCTAAGGATGACAAGCTAGAATTCAGCTTCAATGCTAAGGCTATGAATGTTATTCTGAGTGGGCTGGCATAAGAAGAATTTGTAAAAGTTATGCACTTAGGATCTGCCAACGCAATGTGGAACAAAATCATTAGCAGTTATGAAGGTAATGAGAAGGTAAAGGATGCCAAGCTTCAAACCTATAAATTACAGTTTGAACAACTAAAGATAAATGAGGATGAGATAGTTAATACATTTTTCTTAAGAGTTGAGGAGCTTGTGAATTCCATGAAAGGTCTTGGTGAGAAGATTGAAGACGTATTATTAGTTCAGAAGATCATAAGATCTCTGCTTGATAGATTCAATCCAAACATTTATGTAATAGAAGAACTGAATGATCTTAAGACTCTGTCTATTGATCAACTCCTAGGAACTCTAATTGCTTATAAAATGAGGATTAGTAACTAGAGAAGGATCATTTAAAGTATACAAGAATGAGGATTTTGAGCTTGATGAAATTGAAGAAAAATTTGTGAGAAGACTAAAGAAAGGATCGGGAAAGTACCAAGACATGTTGCCCTTCAAATTTTTTAACTATGGAAAGATAGGTCACTTTTCATATAAGTTTGCACACATGCAGAAGGACGAAAAATCTGAAGGAGAAGAGAAGTACAAATCCAAGAGATTTGGTAAAAAGAAATTTTTATGTGTAAACAATGATGACTCTTCAGAAGACACAGATAGTGACTCTTCTTGTGAAGATAAGGTTAATGACTTTGTGTTTATATCCAAAGAGGATTATGATAATAAAATCACTAGAAGTGATGTTGATGATGAAGAAGTTGTGGTTGACTTGGAAGGAGAGTTGATTAGTGCTTTGGAAGAGATTGTCAGACTCGGACTTAAGAAGAGAAAGAAAACACAATTGTTGATACAGTTCGAGAAAGGAAGTAAAAAACATGATGAATATTTTTCTCTTCTAAAAGTGGAATTAGAAGAGGAAAAGAAAATCAAAGACATTCTAGAGAAACAATTATCAGAAAGGAAGGCAAGATATGAAGTTTTGGAAGAAGAAGTAGTGAAAACTAGGAAAGAGTTGGAGAGGTTCCAAGCCTTGTATCATCAAAATCTGTCAAGTATCAAAGCCTCAGAAAGATTAGCCACCATTATGAATCAATAGAAAACTAGTTTGGGTTATGAAGAGGGATCAAGTAGTGGTCATCCAAGCAATAACGAACCCATCAATTTCGTCAAATATACAATCAATGACAACAACAAACTTACAAAAACAAAGGAAGATAATTAGCCACCCAAGAGGAGTAAAGAAAAATGTGGAACTCAATCTGTAGAACAAATAAATAATACACCCTCTTCTCAAGGAAATCATTAACATGGAAGAAATCAACTTGCTCAAAGAAGACAACCATTTTCCAAGTACAAAGATTTTTTCTATGGATATTGTCTCTATTGTTCTAACTTTGGCCACAAAGCTGTAAAGTGTTCCTTAAGATATATACATGAGAAATCAAGATACCCAAGGAATAAATATCTGCCGTAACAGAGAATGAGACAACCAAGTAACAAACAACCACATATTGCAATTTGTCAAATTAAGTTTAGAGACATGCAACTGAGGAGGT
Source organism: Picea glauca (assembly GCA_000966675.3). NCBI lineage: Eukaryota > Viridiplantae > Streptophyta > Pinopsida > Pinales > Pinaceae > Picea > Picea glauca. Next base: position 151,610 of record JZKD02S1674219.1, on the reverse strand, counting down.
CAATAAATAATAAATAGTAAATGAGTAGAAAATGTTGCAACAATCACTTTGACCTATTGACCAATGAGCTTGAATGCTATAACTATCATAACTTCAGCCACAAAACTAGAAACTTCCATTTGAAGAATTACAAAGAAGATCCAAGGATAAAACCCTTAAGTAGAAATGTCAGCGCATGGAAAAAGAAAGATAGTGAAAAATGTGGTCTAGTACTTTCATCTTAAAAACAAAAATACCCCTGGTATATAGATGTTACACATTATTTTGGTCACTATGATGATGTATCTACAGTGATGTGTTCAGGCTCCCACAAAGATTTTTTTTCCTGAGAAAAGTGACTGTTGTCTTCCTCTACAAAACATATTTTTGTAGTGAGTTCACAGGCTGCATATGGTGTAGGGTGTGAGAATATCTATTCTCGCAGGCAACCCTATACCTAGACTGCGAGGTGTTCACAATTTGTTCTATAGGTAGGGTGCGAACCTGTTTTGAAGCTTGAAAGGGAGAGGAAGTTATGAAAGTTCTAGAAGAGTATCTTCTAGAAAATGAGTTGGCATTCACATGGTTGGCATCCTACTGACTTCTTAGATTTAGTGGGATCATCCTCATCCATTTAACCATCTCTCCTTATTCTATATATTGAAAGGTTTCTCATGGAAAAGGTTAAGCAAGATTGAATGAAGAATTGAGGAGATAATTGTGTGAAGAACTCTGTTTGGGTGGGAGCTTGAAGACTCTATGTTTTCTATCAAGTTGTACTGGATCTTCTTCATGAAAATGTAGAGCAAGTGTATGTGTTGGAACCAAGGTTCATTGAAAAGAATCTTGTGACATCAAGGTGATCTGGTTGTATCTTCTACTTTCATTTAATATAATACAGCGACATGTCCCTTTCCCATAAAATCACTCTTATTTTATTGCACAACTCCTTGATCATATGCATAGCTTGACATTGAATATACTTTGTTATCTTCACTTTGGTTGGTTTGTGTTGTCTTGGAACCACTTTCACAAGAGCACTGGAGTGAAGTAGGAACAACAGAGACCTAAGGAAGTGATACAAAGGTACGTCACTCATTCCTTCTCGGTAATAGATTCAATAACTACAACCTAGAGAAAGAGTCATGTCTTGTCCTATTTTTTTATACATCTAGGTGGATCTAGGGAGATCAGTTAGTGTCCGCACCTACTGATTTATCCAATAAAAATAGACAGTGGATGTTCCAAGCACATGACTGGAGACAAGGACAAGTATTTGTGTATAAGTAAAAAAATAAGGATAGATAATAATGTTGATATTGAATCCTCCCATGCAAAAAAATAATAAGTAGAAGAAGAATCATGTCATAAGCTGGAAGCGGAAGTTGTGAATATTAGAAAGAAGGTTGAGAATTCAAACAACCAAATCAAGATATTCAACAGTTCCATGATCCTAGATGAGATTTTGGATAGTCAGAGATCACCAAATGACAAATTCGGTCTTGGATACAACAAGGAATAAATCAGTACTCCTAAGAAAACTGATGCAAGTCCTTCATTTGTAAGAAGGGAAAGCATGTATGAGAGTGTTTGTAATGGTTTTTTCTTGTGATGAATATGGTCATAAAAACCTTGGATTGTAGGCATCATGGAAGAAAAATGAAGTTGTTGTAATAGAAGCTTAGAGAAGAGTGACAGGGGGAGTAATTCAACTATGACAAGAAAAGGTTATGAAGGAGTCCCAGTAAGAGAGGTGAGAAATATTTATTCTGCTAGAGAGGACACAGCTGAAGCTAAAGATGAACAGGTCCAAGAATTAGAAGGAGACCCATCTGAGTTAGATACAAATACCCTGCAAGACTCAAATAAGAGAATCCATCCTGTCAGGGGGAGTATGTGTTGGCTGAATAGTTAATACCTCCGAAAAATACTGCGACAACTCAGGGGGAGCATGTTTTTTTTGACATTGATGTCAAAGGAGGAGAGATGTTGTGGATGCTACAGTTGGAGGTCTAAGAAGAATAGTACAGTTGTTTAGGGTTGCCATCAATGCCAAAGGGAGATATTGTTGGCATGTTTATAGGAAGAGTGTGCTTTTCATTGATGACAAGAACAAGAACGATGTTGGAAGATTTATAGGAATAGTGTGCATGGCAATAAAAACAATTACAATGACATGTTTACAGGAAAGAAAAACATTGAACCAAAGCTCAAGAGACCAGAAGATGAGAAAGGAAGAATGTGCCATGTGGGCACTAGAAGTCTTTTGGGAAGACACAAATGAAAAATCTCGAGAAGATCAGAAGAGATAGTGCAGAGTTGCACACCGATAGTGTAGAGTTGCACGCAGAGCACAAGTGTACACCAGGGCCGAGGTTAATTCCATAACCAAATCTCAAGAGAGATAGCATTCTTAGAAATGCAGACGAGACCCAAAGTCATCAGGACTCACAGAACCTTTGACACTTATAAATTCTTCCAAGTCAGGAGGATGCATAAGCTCAGAAGGATGAGTGACAGTGGCCATTGGATCAACAATCCCAAATATCTGATGGCCATAAAATCAGAGTCTAGACAGGAGGAGTGTGCAAAGGAGGAGATTAGACCTCAGTCATCAGATCAAAGCATGAATGACTAGAAATCGTTGGATCCAGTATAATTGCAAAGAGGATAATGGGCGAGATCCATCCTCCAACTCCATGAAATGCAAAGTCGTGAAATGATCTAGGTTGTCGGATCATCGAGGATCGTGGACCATTGATCTTTCAAGCGTGGTTTCAAAAAATCAAAGGTCTAAATAAGGGAGGTGAGTAGTCCTCCAAGTTCATGAAATTCGAAATTTTGAAAGGATCTGGGCCGTCGGATCACAGATGATCGTGGATCATGTTGACGGGTGAAATTAACCGCTTGTCAACTGGAGGAGTGAATCCAGTCTGGGGTTGTCTATTTAGCCCAAGTCTTTTGGATTAATCCACTCCGATGGGTTTAGTGGCTCCGTTAGCCGATCTAAGTCCTAAGAAAGTGAAAAAACAAAACTAAAAGAAACTAACTTAATGAAAAACAACTGCTGGAAACTATATACAAATCTGAAATACATTCACAGTTTGCTAACTAATATTTGTAAAATAATAGTTCTATTTATTAAATGTACAATGTATCGATATGATTAAATCTCTATTATATGTACAGTATTCACAAAATGCAATTTTTTTATCAAAAACCTATGAAAATCATATATGAATTGACAACAAAGCTATTGTTCAATATTTTTGATTTTTTATAACTTTTATCAACAGGAAATGAAATGGTAGTTATCTATCTGAGAAATAAAAATAACAATCTGTACTGTGTATCTAAACTACAACAAATTCTTATATTAATTAACTAATAGAATGCTACTAGCAAACTAACCTGAAATCACATATCCATATGTGTCCTGTGCGTAGCATCAACGTTTGTTGTTTGATGAGGCCAACCCACACCAAATTTTCCCAATGCTTCTCATAAACGTGAAGCAGTAATGCTTTGAATGCTAATGACAAAACAAATAAGATATGTAGCAACAAAAATTTATCATTTGACAAACGATCATATTAAGATAAATCTGAGTATGACAATTTGTATATAACTATTCATTGGATAGAGAAGATCAACCTTCAAATCATCAAATGTAAACAGATCAATTGTTGTATATAAAATGAGAGGCATAAAATATGGACACTATTTAAATCCCATCACATCAACCTATAACAAATTATGATATCTAAAGTAGTAAAAATTTGATTACAAATTGAAATGAACAAAACTTGAACAAAAATATGATATGTTGAAGCTAAAGCTATGCAAAATATCCACTTTCATTCAAGTCTGATAATCAAAAACCATAGTTTCTGCTCCCAAGCAGTGATGGTCTTTGTTTACAAAACAATACATTTATAAAGGCCATAGAATCAAAACATTCCTTGTGGAAATTATCAAAACTATTGCAAAAATTATGGGAATACAATCTCCCAAATTCCTATTTCTGTCTAAGACTAACAGCCTAATCCAAAACCATGTAAATAAAAAGCATGTTCAAAGATGCCATTATCAATCCAATATCCTTCAAAATTCGTGTGTACCTGTCAATGCACAAGAATACATGATATTAGATTGCATGTTAATTGTAAAATCAACAAATTCGAATTTTGATAACTAGCTACAGAATCTCACGATTCTATAGCTAGTTATTATTATAAACATAATCGTGTTGTATCAATTCAATCATAATATAATTAGATGCAATTTGATCAAACAAATCTTATATGCTAATTCAAAACGAAACAAAATCATCCTAAAATTACTTTTGAAAAAACCATACCTCAGGTTCAAGGATTTTCATCAAGCTATTTTTGAATTGACAATGGCATTAGCCGCCTCTACATTTTTCAAGACAACAGAGCCTGTGGTATTTTTCCTTTTATCATTAGCTTGAAATCTATCGTTCTCTTTAGTTATAACATTCAATCGATCCTCCAAGGACTTGATCAGAGATTGGAACAAAGGGACGTCTGTATAATATCGGTCGAGCCACGACTTGCATTCATTGCACTGTGGTTGATTAGGCTGTGCATTCATAGGTGAGGAACTTCTGAATTGACCATCAGTTCCTCTATCAAGTTTGATCCCAGGGTAGTTAGGTTCGTCTTTAAGACATGGTGGGAGGTTCTTCACATAGTCATAGGGCTTGACTGAACAAAGGCCGTGTGAGTATGGATACTCCTCGGTCAGAAACCGTTCGACTTTGGAATCAGAATCTTCACTCAACAGTATTGGCTGCTGGTCTATGTTTTCTGTAGGTTTATTGCAAGCACACCATGAAACCCAGTGCGCAACCTTTTTACTTTTGTAATTGATATCATTGTTACCCTTACCCTTTTTCCTTGCAGACCTTTTAACAGGCTTATCGCCATCTTTTAGGCATGAATCAGGCCGGGTGTCAGTTTGGGTAGGGTTCGGGTAGGTTGAGGGTTCAAGAGAGGGCAAGAGCATAGGAGGAGGAACGACAAGCCCGAAAAGGGTTTTTGTAACAACAGTTTTGTCAACTTGTCCAATTTCAGGCCTGGCAAAACCATTTCTCAACAAGAAAGCATCCCAACAATAGCCATTCACCTTCAACTGATAAATCACAATAATTTTAATTAAATAGCAGTGGAAGAGGCTAGAGTCGGCTTTCTCCCTCTTGAAACATTTATCCATTTTATATAAACTATGAAGGAGGAAATGTGGCATATTTAAGGGAAAATTTATGAAACTCATGAGCAGTTGTAGGTGGTATAGTAAAACTAGGTCGTATCTACCCTCACATGTAACAAACTACTTGATAATAGCCAACAAATCATGCCACCTAGAATTAAGATCTGTAACTGGCATACCTTTATCGCAACTGTTGATTTTCCTTGAGGTAAACAACAGTGGCCATGGTACTTCGTCAACCTTCGAATTTTTAAACCATCTTTGTCCCTCGGCTGGTAGACCAGTGGCTGAGCTAAGTAAATCCTTGTTCACTTCGAGATAAATGTCCCCAATTTTGGCTCTGCACCCATCGAATGTAAGTGCGAATTTTTGAGCAACTACCAGGTTGAAACCCTCAAACTTCTCAATAAAAACCAACCAACCATTCCTCTCTAGGTCCTCTCGGGCATTATCAAACAGCAGCAAAGTTTGGACACCATTGGGATTGATTCGCACTACAGGAGCCATATCTAATAGCACAAAATCAACAGGGTAATCAGCGATAGGGTTTGACACAGTAGACACAGAACCATTTTTCCCACAGCTTCCCCAAAACAAGCAAAGGAAACCCAAAATGAAAGACATAGCGTTAATGCTTATGCGTGCGAGGGTGGTGGAGTAAATTGGGACTATGAAAGAATATTATGTCGAGATGTACAATCGACGATGCCTTGGTAAAATGTTACATTCAAATCACAATAGTGCATATCAAAAAGAATTTTAAACAACATGTCAAATGAACCATGATTTGACCCAAAATTAATGTGTTCAATCAAACGATGGCATCAAAGTTTATGTAAATTGACACCATATTAACAATATTTAAATGCATAAATATTGGGTGTTTTTGATAAATATGTGACCAATGGTGTGTTTGAATTCAAAGAGTTATGACCACATAAAAAAATAGGTTCATAACAATCCAAAAGATCATTTTAATGCAATCAACATGAATTCCAACTGTGGGTTTTCATGCTTGCAGTCATGAAAATGAAAACGAAAAGCAAGTATGCAAAAGCGAAAGATAATGGTGTTGTTTTAAAAAGTTGCGACAAGTATTGAGGGTTCAAAACCCTTGTGTAGGCAGCTTGTAAGGAAAAATATAGGACTTAATATGGCTGCCAACAAACCATTGATATGTCAAGCACGGTTTCAGAATATTGGAAGCTGGAAGAGTTAGTGTTGACTCATGTCCAAATGACCGACACGTGAAATCATGATTTGATCACAGTCGTTGATCAAAAGGAGAGATCTCGATTGTTGATCTGATATGAAGTATTTTGAAATTTCACGAGTTGGGAGAATTGAGGCAACTCACAGCACAAATTTGTGAAACGCGAAGTCCCGATAAGATCTGGACCATTGGATCACAGAGGGATATGGGCCGTCAATCTGACATAGAGCGTTGAATTGGGAATCGAGAGTTGGAAGAGTCAGGGTTGGCTCACGTTCAAACACCTGACACGCGAGGTCGCAATTTGATCACAGTCGTTGATGTAGGAAGGTGAGATATGGTTCACAAAATTGAGAGGACAGATCTAAACTATTCATTCAAGAGCACCATCAATATCGTTAGATCGACAATCGTGCTCCATTATGGGGCCAGAACCTGCTCGAGCCTTAATTTTTCATGATTGAGCCGCAATTAAAACCATGGTTTAGGAGAAAGGATACATGGAGGCTTGTAGTTAATTGCAGGGTGAAAAGAGGGTTTCCCTCAAACCACCTATGGATGCACCCACAATCGTGTGGTCACGTGAAGTTCATAGCCCAAGGTCATATCATGAAAAGGAGTTAGTGCTAACCAAATAGATCTCAGGAAGTGCCTTTTAAATAAACGTTTGGTCACCGCCGGTGGTCATGTGAAGGAAGGGGATTAGAAGCCAAAGAAGCCATAGTTGACTGGTTGTAATTGACAGAGAAGATGAAGAGTCTCTATTGCCAGTTAAGCTAAGGAATCTCAACATAACGCCCAATTATGATGAACACATGGAGCTAACCACCAGGGATGACGAAGAGTTGCCATGATGACTAGATAGAGGACTCGACATGACAAAAAGTTGTAGAAAAGAGAAGTGAAAGTGCACTGTGAGTTAGCTATGCAGTTATGAGGAAGAGATGCAGTAAAAGGGAAAAACAATGATGTTGTAAAGAGCATGCAGAGGCATTGCGCAGAGGATGCAGTTGGTGCACAAAGAATATAAAAACGCAGAACAAAGAGGAGATGTGTGCCGCTATTGAGTTTGTTTCATGCAGGTAGGAGCATGTTGTGTGTAGTAGTTGAAGCGCATAGAAGAGGCGTGGTGCATAGAATGGAAATAAGACACAGAGCATAAAGCATAGAAGAAGCAAGGAACATAAATTCATATCTAAGAGAAGAACATAAAGCACATCAGACGCGAGGAGAGAGACACTAATGTAGGCAGAGAAGATCACTGTAGAAGACAGTGATGAGATTGGTAAGCCATATATAAATGTTGTATCACTGTGATAAATTCAAGAAAGCAAAGATTTATATTTCAGGGTGGTAGGGAGGTGCTAGGGAGGATTGTTGTCCTCAGACTTTCAAGTGAGTTCTTGAACACAGGGAGTTGTAGCTTTCATCTGGATGTAGCCAGAAAAACCAGGGTGGCAGGGTGGTGCAAGAGAGAACTATTGTTCTCTTTTATATAGGTCGGTGCCTGTGTGACTGGAAGTTGGTGCTGGAACACCTAGGGAGTTAGTGCTTCCTTCTAGTTGGTTCTAGAAAAACCAGGGAGTTGGTTCTTCCTTCTAGTGGGTGCTAGAGAAACCATGGATTTGGTGCTTCCTTCTAGTGGGTTCTAGAGAAACCAGAGAGTTGGTTCTCTCAGCAAGTTGTATCTTGCAAAATAGAGGTGGTAGCCTCACAGTGAGTTGGTGCTCATAAGAATGATAATGTACAGAAAATAAAGATTACTTATCATATCAAGAAGAGGAGGTTTTTCCCTTTATGGGTTTCCTCAGGAAATATGTGTCTCTGTATATTTCATGTGTGTGATTGATGTTGAATATTCTATTTCTTACCTCCCTAAATTATTGTGATTGTCATTGAGTGCTTTGTAAAGAGTTTAAAATAATCATAATTGTTTAAGCATAGTAACAATTGATTCACACCCCCCCCCCTCTTAGTTGTCCAACACGAAGAGGGGCCACTAGGGTTTTATAAGTGGTTGGGAAGGTCGAGGGGTTTTTTGCTTTTCATTTTCAAGTTTATGGATGCAACCAAGAATGCACTTGAGGATTCCATGAAGACCATCGACGAACATTAGATGTTCTATAAATTGGTCATCGAAGGGAAGAAGTCAAATATCGATAGTGTAAATTATCCTGCGGGGTGAGACGGGTTTGATATCAATGGCTTGAATCATTGCGACAATGTCATTTCTTCAAACTCTGGAATGCAATTTGGTGGTATGGGGAAGTGTTGCTCTTAAATGACCATGTATATCATAGAGTTGTGAACAATTTGAGTGCATGTTCATGTGTATCACAATGATCAAGAGTGTGAGGGATCCCCTATCAGTGTGATTGAATGAGTTCAAAATGAGTTTCAGTGTACTTTAAAGAAACAAACATGGAGGAGAAAAATTAGACAGTTTGGATGGACAAGTGGAAATTACTCATAGGGTGTGGACAGACTATGAAGGTATTAGGGGAACCGTCCCCTTAAAACAATTCCTTCAATGTAATTAACAATTGGTCATAATTTGAGATTAACCTACTTCTATGAAACTTGTAAATATTCTCATGATTTGTCAGTAGATTCCCACGATTAGCTCGTGACATGTTGGAAACAATGCGTAATATTATATGTAAAGAACATAATTATTAGATATTATAATGATCGAAAATATCATTTATGGCTACATCGAAATTCAGAGAAATGTTTCATAACCTTTAGTATTAACTGGAGTAGATTCCAAGTTTAAGTTCGATAACATCCTCCCCACAATTTGGGTAATAAATTGACTTTCAAGAGCATGGCGATCATGTTCAACGCATGTCATCTCAACCATCCTACAACCTTATTTTGTAAATATATTAAAAAATGTATAACAACATTCCACTCTCACCCATTTACCAAACTTAACCTTTTCATAAACAAAAGGAAGGATATTGAACCCTTCTTTCCCATTTTAAGGCCCAAACATAGGATGAGTGCACATTATATCAAAAACTAGAGGCAACACCTCTAAAAATAATTGCATGGATACTCTTTGATAGGACATCTGCAAATAATGTGTTTCTATTCAAACTTTGAATTGGAAGTGACCTCAACACAAACTCTATTTATATAAAAAATGAACATAATAATATAATCTCATAATGCTCTTCACAAAAATCATCTGCATCCTTGAAGAATGAAACTCCCATTTTTCAAGAAATCTATTATCTATTCATGAATGAGGCAACACTATATGGCCTTTCTTAATAAGTGTTTTTGCAAGAAACTAACCAAAATTATCAAATCCAACTATATCTATGTTTAACACAACACTCCTCTCTTTTTCATGGATTCATAATCTAATGGTTGAGAAACATCTAATGCTTTAATCCTCATATTCTTGAGAAGGGAAATATGCTCTTTATTTTGTTTCTTCCCAATAGAAAACAAAGAGGTTGATCCACTGAGAATTTATATCTAGTAGCATAGAACCACAGTGCTTTTGAGAGCTTGTCGACGTTTCGGATCCACAACAGGATCCATCTTAAGGACAAAAAAGCCTGAGGAAAAATAAGAGAGGAACCCCTAATAAATAATGATGAGGTCGGTGGAAAACTAAGGTCGGCTGAGTGAAACCCTAGATTTGAGGAGATTTTTCAAAAAATTACTTTAATAGTGGTTTAGTTAGTTAATGGGTTAAGTGGTTTAATTTGATAACCCGATGGTGTTAATAATAAATTCTAGGTTAAATCTAGGGTTAATTTGATGCGGTAATATTAATATTATTAGTGGTTTAATTTGATAACCATAATAACACCATATGGTTACTCAACCTAGCTTGCCCATTTTCAAGCCCAAACATACTATGAGTGCACATTATATCAAAATCTAGAGGCAACACCTGTAAAAATAATTGTATGGATACTCTTTGATAGGACATGTGCAAATAATGTGTTTCTCTTCAAACTTTGAATTAGAAATAACATCAACACAAACTCTATTTCTATAAAAAAATGAACATAATAATATAACCTTATAAATCTCTTCAAAAAAATCATTTGCATCCTTGAAGAAAGAAACTCTCGTCTTTCAAGTAATCTATGATCTATTCATGAATGAGGAAACACCATATGGCCTTGCTTAATAAGTTTTTTTGCAAGAAACTAACCAAAATTATCACATCCAACTATATTTATCTTTAACACATCATTATTCTCCAAGTCTTCATTTTTCACGGATTCCTAATCAGATGGTTCAACAACATCTAATGCTTTAATCTTCATATGCTTGAGAAGGGAACTATGCTCTTTATTTTGTTTCTTCCCAACATAAAACAAAGAGGTTGATCCACTTAGAATTTATATCTAGTAGCATAAAACCATCTAAATGTGGGTTTTATATCCACCTAAAGGTGGAAGAATTAACAATCTATTGTCATAATTGTGAAATGTTATGTTGTATGCAAATTTTATGCCAAACTTCTTTCTCCTTTTTTCATAGTCAATTATCTTAACCAATTCTACATCTTTTCAATTTGTGATTTGAGTACACTCTTTACATTATTTGAAATACAGTTATCATTAGTTAGACTTTAATAATTGAGTATTTTGGAGAGATTCTTCATGAGTCTCTTGGATGTGGACTCTTAATGTGTCTCTCAATCCTCATTTTAATCCAACAACAAACAATTGTTGTCAGTTTCTTATTAAGAGATATTGAAATATTCAGTTATAATCTTCAATGGTATTCATTATTTTCTTAATTTATTTCAACTTTTGAGAAACTAAATGTTGTCATGTCTTACTCCATTAAGATATGGTTGAGTGGGTGAGATAAAGCATCACCATGCAAATGATCTAAATTGAAACCTTGATAGGCATATAACCCTATAACAATGAGTGTGCTAACCAAGTTTGACCACTCTCCACTGATGGGAATGTGATAATGCATATTGGGGATAATCCTTAGAAATCACAATATTAGTGAATAATGACAATTTGTACATGTGAGTGATAGAGATTAGGATAGCTATCTTGAGTAAAAGAAAATCTAGAAAGCTAAAAAATGCCCTCAAGGCCCTCTTTTTCCTAATTTGTGGAACTGGAGGAAGGAGTGGTTATTATGAACAGGAATATCGACAAGAGTAAGGGATATGGCTTCATCACCTTTAAGCACATGGGCAAGGTTATTAATTCCCTAAAGGATCCCAACAAGAAGATTGAAAAGTCACATAACCATGAGCTAGTTGGCCTCTACCAATTTACAATCAACGAAAAATATCTCTGTTTGGAAAAACATATGTCAAGATCGTTCCTATGGACATGGTGATAGATCGTTTACTCAACCTCTTTTCTCAGTATGAAGAGGGGTCACTATGGTTTGATAAGTGGTTGGGAAATTCAAGGGTTTTGTGCTTTTTATTGTCGGTGGATGCAACCAAACCTGCACTTGAGGAGCCCATGAAGACCATTGACGAACACCAGATGTCCTATACATTAGTCATTGAAGGGTAGAAGTCAAATATCAACAACGTAGATTCTCTTGCAGGGTCAGATGGGTTTGATATCAATGGCTTGAATTACTGCGACAAATTCGTTTCTTCGAAATATGGAATGCAATTTGGTGGTATGGGGAAGTGTTGCTTTTAAATGACCATGTGTATCACAATGTTGTGAACAATTTGAGTTCATTTTCATTTGTATCATAATGATCAATAGTGTGAGAGGTCCCCTGCCAATGTGATTGAATGAGCTCAAAATGATTTTCACTATTCATTAAAGAAAAATACGTGGAGGAGAACAATGTCAGTGTTTCATGGAAACTTGCATAAGAGACCTAGCTAAAGCATACACAAACAAAGCTTATCAAGAAAAGGAAGAGAGATATAATATGAAGAATTAGAATCAATGTATATTATGATCTAATAAATGAGTGAGTGAATTTCACTCATATAGGAAATTCCATCCTATAATAGGAATGCATTCATAATAGTGATGGTCTAAAATTAGAAAGTCTAAAATAGAACTAGTCAATTAAATCTCATTGAACCAGTGTGCCGAAAATAGAAATTTCTCACAACACCCCCCTTGAACATTACTATGGAGTAAAAAATGAGTCCCGAATACTAGGACATATTAGGTACTCATGTAAACTTCAACTAATGAACAATAAATAAAAATGAGGAAAGAGGGAAAAC
>JZKD02S1674219.1:103136-116835 GCA_000966675.3 Picea glauca | reverse complement strand
GAATTTCAGAGGGAAGGTGAAGTAAAGAAGGCCGAAATTCAAAGGAGGATAAATTCTTTTGATGATGCTTTCTAAGGTATGTTATTTACAGGTCATCTCACCATTTTCACAATAAATGTTTTTATAGAATGATTCATACCATGAAATTGCGAGGACATTGAGGAAACATATCCAAGTAGTTGTGATAAAATTTTCATCTTGTGGGTCTTTGTATTTTTGGAGTTACACTCCGTGGAAAATAGGGTTTGTGGCTAGTCCTGAAACTAGTCTAAAACAAGTGTTTCGGGTAAAAAAAGTCATAAATTCTTCATAAAAGATCTAAATTCAGTAAGACCAAATGTATTGGTTATAGTACAATATTTAGTATGTTGTGTATGATTTTCCTATCTATAAAAAAAATATTCCGTACAGGGCATTCTCTACAAGTTCGATCTCTAGAATAAGCCAGAATTCAACAAGGTATGCCATTTTTTCTATAACTTCTTTTATGAGAGGTTCCAAGTAGTGAAATATGGAGGAATTACATTAAATACACTAAATAAAATTGTGTACCATTTTCATATCTTTATTCATTACAGGTACATAGTTATGATTATTGCAAGTTAGGGTTGTTGACTAATCCAAAATTAGTCATGTGAGACTAAAGTAAAGTTTGATAAAATGATGGTCTCTTTTTGTTAAAGTTAAGAAAGGTTTGCAGGTATGTGATCATACACAAAAGGTCTATTATAGAGTTACAAATCAGATTTGGATGATGAAATTGATGAGGGATTTTGGTTGAGGTATGTTACAGATAGAGGTTGTATAACAGTGAGGTTGTGGCACATGGTTTGATGTAATGGTTTATGATATTTGGTTATCGATAGTGTGATGTATTTATGGAGAAATTTTGATGGTTATATTGGTATATGTATTTGGTATATGGTTGAGTTACATGTTGGGTACATGGTTGAGACAAGTAGTTGATGAGTTGGCACACACATGAGGTGTATAGTTGATGATGTTGGTACATCTTGATGAGTCATAGTTTATGTGTATTTGATGGATGATTGGTACATATTTGGTGCGTGGTTGATGCACTCGTTGATGGTATAGGTTAAGGTACATGTTTGCGCATGGTTGATGCACTTGTTTATGGTACAGGATGATTACAGGTTGAGGTACAGGTTGGTGCATGGTTGATGCACTTGTTTATGGTACAAGCTAATTACAGGTTGTTTGGTACAAGTTGGTGCATGGTTGATGCACTTGTTTATGGTACATGCTGATTATAGGTTGTTTGGTATAGTTTGGTGCATGGTTGATTCTCTTGTTTATGGTACAGGTTGATTAGTGTAGGTTTACAACAATATATCTCACAGTGGTAGTTTGACTGTGGTTCCATCATTATACTTTTATTTCAGGGTAGTTGGACGGGGCAATGACAGGTGGTCGTAGCCACCTTTCGATTGTATCCAAAGAACATAGGGTTTTGGAGCTTCCTTTTGTTTGTATCCAGATAATTGGGGAGTTGGAGTTTCCTTTAGGTTGTAGCCTGAGAAACTAGGGGGTTGGAGCCTCCTTCTGGTTGTAGCCAGAGAATTGGGGAGTTGGAGGTTCCCTCAGGTTGTATCCTAATAAAATAGGGGGTTGGAGCCTCCTTCCAATTGCAGCTAGAAAACAAAGGAAGTTGGTATTTCCAATGAATGTAATTCTTAAAGACATATAAGAAAAAATGTTCTGTGGTTTTCTCCCGCTTTGGGTTTCCACGTAAAACACTAGTGTTCTGTGTATGTGTATGTTTGATCATTTTTTCATTGTTTATTTACTTTGAAACTATTGGATGATAATGCTACATTGATATAACACTTGCATTTTATGGTGATAAAGGATTAAATTGCTTTATTACTGATTCACCCTCCCCTCTTAGTAATTCAACATATAATGCATGGTGAGTGCATGTGCTTTGGGATATCTCATGAGGCCCATCTATATGAGTTTTTTTTTCTCTTGTGTGAGAGACTCAATGAACTAATCCATCGTAGGAATTTTCCAATTTTTTCCCAAAAGACATATGCCAGAATGGAAATTGGAGACATATATAACATATCCTGGTCCTAGATTGGACAAGATTGTTAGAATAAGTCATTTCTCTTGTGTAGACTTGTTAATGCCACATTCACCCAATCTCAATATCAAAGATTTAAATTTAGTAAAGAAATAATGTATATTATCAAAACTTTTAGGGTCTAAGGTATTCAACTCTACCTCGAGCATATGACTTCACATATCATCTTGCTTTCCAAATAGTCCTTCGAAGGTGGTCCAGATCTTGTTTGGAGTCTTGCATGCAGCAAAATGAAACCATAAATCAATGGAGATTAATTCAATAAGTAGTCTTGTGGGCTCATCCTTACGATTCACCCATCTGGTCTTCTCAAGTGCTGATGTAGGTTCCGTTTTTTTTACCATCATCAAATTATACAATCATTTTCTTTTGAGTTGGAATGAAGCCTTCAAATTCCATTCAAAATAGTTGTAAGGTGTGATTATTATCACCAGAATTTATTGAATAAGTTTCATCATCTCCATCCCTACTATTGATTTTGAAAATATCCTGAATACCCAGATCATGGATTTTGAGATATGACAAACGGTTCTATGGAAACTATAGATATGATAAAACAACTATCTCCTCAAATATGATGTGGGTTTTGGAGAATTTTGGTACACATGAGAATCCCTATGTTATACTTCTCTGGTCAAAATTTCAACCCGACCCAGATCGTGGATTTCGAGATATGGCTATTTTACTATGGAAAACCATTTTTCTAGAGGGCAGACTGAATTGTTGCACCCTAAAGAAGAGGATAGTGCAACTATGTTGAATCATCACTTTGTAGAGAAGGATAAAGTGCGACTATTGTGAGAAAATGAATCGTCACACCCTGGTGAAGAGTACAGTGTAACGATGTCGCACCTTGGTTGTGTATGTGCTGCGACGATTCCTAGAAATGGATAGACTACATTGATTACAATTGTCGCACATTTCTATAGGGATAGGCTGCGACGATGGTGGAAACTACATTTACTCAATAATTAAATCCTCTTTCACTCTTCTCCATATTTTCTGGGTTGCTCCAAGCAGCTCAACTTTGATACCATGTCAGTGTTTCATGGAAACATGCACAAGAGACCTAGCTAAAGCATACACAAACAAAGCTTATCAAGAAAAGGAAGAGAGATACAATATGAATAATGAGAATAAATGTATATTATGATGTAATCAATGAGTGAGTGAATTTCACTCATATAGTCAATGACATCCTATCTTAGGAATGCATGCATAATAGTGATGGTCTAAAATTAGAAAGTCTAAAATAGAACTAGTAAGTTAACTCCCACTAAACTAGTGTGCCGAAAATAGAATTTCTCCCATAGGCAATTGGATAGTCTGGATGGACATGTGGCAATTTCTCATAGGGAATGGATAGATGATGAAGGTACGAGGGGAACCTTCCCCTTAAAATAACGCCTTCGACATAATGAAAAGTTGGTCAACATTTGGGATTAAACTACTTCTATGAAACTTGTAAATATTCTCATGATCTGTCAGTAGATTCCCATGATTAGCTCGTGAGATGTTGGAAACAGTGCATGATATTATATGTAATGAACATAATTATTAGATATTATAATGATAAAAAATCTCATTTAGGGCTACATCATTACAGTGGTACTAGTCAACATACATTAGAGTTGGCATTTTAATTCATGTTTTTTAAATTTATGATGGAATGCTATTACGATGATTCCTATCCACCTCTCATCCAAAAATTGGGTGAGCAAAAGAACAATCTGCACATATTGTGATAGAATGTCACTATCCACCCCATTTTGGAGACTCTATTTCTATACATCTTTGTTGAACATATAGGGAATTTAACCCTATGTTCATAGGGTAGGTTATCTAAGTGTTACAATGTAAAATAGATAATGGTCATTGAGAGCCAACATCACATATTTCTTGACTGATGTACAAAATTCCATGTGTTTAAGGGGGTCTCTTCTAGTATCTTTATCACAAAGAGGGTCAAGTTTATGGAAGACTACATTATTAGAGTGGGGTAATTTTGGAAATAAGGTGTTTCCTCTTAGAGGGAACCATACTATTGGTTAAATTTGAATGCTTAGTTAGATGATTATGTATAGTTGAATTGTAAATAAAACAAACTAAAAACAACAATAATGTGCCAAATTTTATTATATGTTTTATGCATTTTATTTCATTTTATTCTTAGTTTTTTAATTCTATTTACTATTTTTCTCTATAACCTAATAATTATGTTGTTGATAATTAATAACTATGTTGATAGCGCCATTTTTTTAAGGGTGTAAATAAATGTGAGGGTTTGAATCTTCCTTTTGATTTTTGAGTATAAAATATTTTTTTGGATTCTTCGTGAGTAGTTATTTGTTTGGGTTTTTACTAAGCACTAACTCAAAATCTATTTGCAAAGGCAATGTAGCTTCCAAAGCAATCTTATCAATTCCCTTGAATTGAAAAGTCATTGCTCCTAGTCTTACTTTTCTCTACAATGCCTAGACTATTTTTGTATGGTTCCTAGAAATATGGGACATGTTTTGAAAACTTTTAACCCAACCTTTGTGTTCAAAAGATGTTGTTATGTCATAGAATGTACTATGTGCAACACATTTTTAATAAAAAAAATTGAGAAGCTAGTTATGTCCTCTATGTTTTGGTTTCCTACATTCATTTTATTTTTCCTTTTTTTCTCCTTTTCTTACATGATTAGGATTTCATAGTATCACTTTTTTTTACATGATTAAGATTTTATATTTCCCATTTTTATACAACATTTTTATTTATTTGATTAGGTTTTAATCTTTTTCATTGATTTTCATATTAATTAGTTCTTTGATTTTTATTAGGTATAATCTGTTGGATTATTGAGAGGGGGTGAATTAGTAATAGAGAAATCTAATCCTTTTTAACCATATACTGAAAGTTTTATATCAATGTAGCATTATCATCCAATATTTGCAAAGTAAATAAACAATGAACAAATGAACAATCACACACATACACAGTACACTAGTGTTTTTACGTGGAAACCCAAAGTGGGAGAAAGCCACATAATTATTTTTCTTATATGTCTTGAAGAATTACATTATTGGAAGCAACAACTTCTTTTTTTTTCCAACTGCAATAGGAAGGAGGCTCCAACCCCCTAGTTTCTCAGGCTACAACCTGAGGGAAGCTCCAACTCCCCAATTCTGTAGCTATAACCAGAAGGAGGGTACAACCCCCTATGTTCTCCAAATACAACTGGAAGGTGGCTACCACCACCTTTCCTTTCCCTGTCCAACCACCCTAAAATATAAGTAGAATGATGGAACCACTGTCACACTATCACTGTGAGATATACTACTATAAACCTGTACAAATCAACCTGCACCAAACAACTTGTACCAATAACATGAACCATGCATCAACCATGCATCAAAATGTGCCTCAAACTGTAATCAACATGTACCATAAAAAAGTGCATCAACCATGCACCAACCTGTACCTCAACCTGCAAACCTTCCTTAACTTTAACAACAAGAGACAAGCATTTTCATCAAACTTTACTTTAGTCTCACATGACTAGTTTTGGATTAGTCAACAACCCTAACTTGAAATAATCATAACTATGTACTTGTAATGAATACAGATCTGAAAATAGTTCACAATGTTCTTCAGTGTGTTTTATGCAATTCCTCAAGGTGTCGCTACTTGGAACCTCTCAGAAAAGGATTTATAGAAAAAATGGCATACCTTTTTGAATTCATGCTTATTTTAGAGACCAAACTTGTAGAGCACGCTCCACAAGGAATATTTGTTGTTTGGATATGAAAATTTTGCACAGAATACTACAAAATGTACTCTAACCAACACTTTTAGTCTTACTGAAATTGGATATGTTATGAAGAAGTTATGACTTTTGTATCCAAAACCCCTGTTTTAGACTAGTTTCGAGACTAGCCACAAACCCTATTTTCCACAGAGTGTAACTCAAAAAATACAATGACCCACAAGATGAAATTAGTACCACAACTATTTGGATATGTTTCCTCAATGGCCTCCCAATTTCATGGTCTGAATCATTCTAGAAAAAAGTTATTGCGAAAATGGTGAGATGACCTGTAAATAACATAACTTAGAAAGAATCATCAAACGAATTTATGCTCCCTTGAATTTCAGACTTCTTTACTTCACCTTCCCTCTAAAATTCGGCTTAGATATCCTTTGGTTACCTCATTCACATGTAGATATTCAATATGCTCAAGTGTGATTAAAATGAGAGAGCCTTGCCTCTTATTTATACTCTCCAAGTAGCTTCCTTAGAAGCACCTTCTAGGCCACTTTGTCCACATAGTCACCTATGTCCAAATTTTCCCAATTTTCCACTTGTCCATGTATCCAATAGCCACTTGAACACTTAACCCATTTTCCTCATTTTAGGGTTAACCTTCTTATAACCACTTTCCATAATTAGAAAGTTATCTATTTACTTTATTATTTAAATAATGCTCTTTGACTTTGTCACTTCACTTTATTATTTAAATGGAATGACATGTATTGTCCATCTAGAATAGTCTTACCTACAAATATATCAAAACTCATACCATTATACATCAAACAAAATTGGGTCCATTACCCAAACCTTTGTGCTACCAAAATGCTCTACCAAACTTTCTTCAAGGGTTGACATCAATGACAACCAACCCAATTAATCAATAATCTCCCCCTTTGGCATTGATGTCAACACTCTGATGCAATACTGAAATCATATCACTCATACTCCCCCTGGAACCATACCTGCATCTCTGTGACCAACGCTCCCCCTGGAACCATGCCTCTTCATCTGCATATGATAAATCTCCCCCCCCTTTTTCATCAATGGAAAATGTATCTTTCCATTCGAGATTGCTCCCCCTAACTAACTCGTCTGATCTCCCAACCTAAAATGTCATGTTTATGGTGCTTTCTCATGTACATATAAGACATATAATATAACCATTCAAAATCATTCATTTTGGAGTAGAAATAACTTCGGGTCTTCGGCGAAGATAATCAAAGGCTTCTTGTGGAAGCGGTTTTGTAAAGATGTCTGCCACTTGTTCTTTTATGCCCACATATTCAACTCTGATGTTCTTTTTTGCAACCTATTCTTGTAGAAAGTGATACTTGATTGGAATGTGCTTCATCTTGGACTGAATCATCGGGTTCTTTGAGATACTCATGGTGCTTGTATTATCACAATAGATTGGCATGGGATCATCATACTCAACATGTATATTTTTATGAGTTTGTTTCATCCATAGAACCTGTGTACAACATGTTGTTGCTACAATATACTCTGCCTCAGTTGTAGATAAAGATATTGATGATTGTTTCTTGCTTATCCATGATAATAAACACTCACCCAAGTAGAAAGATGCTCCACTGGTGCTTTGTCGATCATCAATGCAACCTTCTCAATCTACATCTGTGTAGGCAATAAGTGATAGATCCTTTCCTTTTGGATACCATAATCCAAACTCTTATGCTCCTTTGAGATATCTAAAAATCCTCTTCACTGCTAATACATGTGATTCCTTTGGTGT
Organism: Picea glauca; assembly: GCA_000966675.3. NCBI lineage: Eukaryota > Viridiplantae > Streptophyta > Pinopsida > Pinales > Pinaceae > Picea > Picea glauca. The sequence continues at coordinate 109,182 of JZKD02S1674219.1, read as the reverse complement.
TTCTTGAAATCATGCCACTTGTTCAACTTCCTGCATTACATTTGTTCTGGATGTTGTCACATATAGTAGGCTACCAATCATTGACATGTATTTCCTATGATTTGTATACTTTGAATCATCATCTTTTCTCAACTTGCAACTGGTTTGCATGGGAGTGATAGCTAGTTTGAAATATTCCATTCTGAACCTCTTAAGCATTTCTTTGATATAATTGGTTTGAGAAATAAAAATTTCTTAGATGCTTTGACTTATTTGAAGAACCAAAAAGAAGGATAGTTCTCCATGTAATGACATTTCAAATTCATTATACATGTCCTTTGCAAATTTTTGTCTTAACCTGTCATCAGTACTTCCAAACATAATATCATCAACATAAACTTCAATTAATAAAATGCTATTGAGTTACCTTGATGTAGAGGTTGTTGTCTGCAATTCCTTTTCTGAACCCTTCATGTTGTATATATTTATCATGTCTAGAGTACCATGATCTAGGAGATTGTTTTAGAACATACAAGGCATTCTTTAATTTACACACACAATCCATTTTCTCTGACAATTGAAATCCTTCTCATTGTTCAATGTAGACTTCTTCTTCAAGTTCCCCATTCAGAAAATATGACTTTACATCCATCTGATACACTTTAATATTTTTGGAGCATGCATAAGCTAAAATCAATCAGATTGATTCCATTATGGAAACTATGGAAAATGTCTCTTCAAAGTCAATTCCTTCAACCTATGAATATCCTTTACATGCCAATATAGCTTTGTTCCTTGTAACCTGTCCATCTTCATTCAATTTATTCTTGTATACCCACTTTGTGTCGATCACATTCTTATCCTTTGGTCTTGGAACCAATTCCCAAGTGTCATTTTTATCTATTTGATCCAATTCTTCATTGATGGCCTTATTTGAAAATTCATCCTTGTTGGCCTCTCCAAAACAGGTTTGTTCAATCATAGATGAGAGTTCTAGGTGTGTTTGTTTAGGTGAACAGATTCTTCTTCTAGTCTCAAATCCTACATCTTTGTTTATGATAATCTAATCTAAAGGATGATTCTTTTGTACTCATCTACTAGGTGTCTTTGGAGGCACTTGTTGAATTTTCTCTTTTGATTTTGTCAGATCCTCTTCATATTCCCCTTCTACTTATTTTTCATGTTATTCTTCTTCTTCGTAAAGATGTTTCATTGATTCATTTTCTTCCTCCTTTAATTCTTGTCTACCTGTTTCATCAATTGTTACGTTGATGCTTTCCACAACTTTGTTCAATATCAAGTTGTAACACTTGTATGCTTTCCTTGTACTTGAGTAACCAAAAAGTACTCCTTTGTCCACATAAGAGTCAAACTTTCCCATTCTTCCATATTCTCTTTAGATGTAGCATTTGCTTCCAAAAACTCGGAAGTGCTTCACATTTGTTGGTCTTCCTTTCCATAGCTCATAGGGAGTTTTTCTAGTGTTGTTTATGAGAATTACTCTGTTTTGAATGTGAACTATTGTATGCACTTCCTGTGTCCAAAATATATCTGTCAATTTGAAATCCATTATCATTTTTTGAGCCATTTCCTGTATTGTCATGTTCTTTCTTTCAACAACTCCATGCTATTGAGGTTTCCTAGAAACATATAATTTCTTTTTTATTCCATGCCTTCTATAGTAGTCCATAAATTCCTTTTAAGTGAAATCTCCTCCATTATCAGATATCAAGAATTTTTTTTTTGAATCCATTTTATTTTCAACCAATTCCTTGTAGACCTCGAAGTTTTCAAAAGATTCTGACTTGTTCCTAAGAAAACAAACTGCATTCATTCTTGTATAATCATCAACTAATAACATAAAGCATTTCTCACCTTTTAAACCCTCTGTTGTAGTTGGTCCAACTAGATCAGTATGAAAAATTTCTAGTGGTCTTGTCGTTGAATATTATTTTGATTTAAACCTGGTCTTTGTTTGCTTTCCTTGTTGACAATGCTTTCATAAAGTGTTGGTTGGTTTCCTGATCTGGGGAATTTCTCTAACTGCATCCCTTTTGCTAAATTTGACAAGGTTATCAAAATGTATGTGACCCGTTCTTCTATGCCATAGCCAACTTTCATCTTCCTTTCCTAGGCAACACTTTTCATTTCCAATTTCACTTAATTCATATATGTTGCTTGAAGTTCTCACAGCTGTTGCAATAATTTTCCTCAACCTTATTTTCTTATCTCGAACTTTTGTGAATTGAAAGTAACTTTATGACCTTGGTCACACATTTGACTCACACTTAGAAGATTATGTTTCATATCTTCTACTAGTAGAATTTTTTTTGTCTTGGTATTCTCGTTCCCAATTCTGACTGTGCCTTTTCCAATGATTTTAGCTGAATCATTATTTCTGAAGGAGACTGATCGATATCTTTCCTTTCTTAATGTAAGAAACCTGTCTCTATCACTTGTCATGTGTTTTGAACAACCACTATCAACATACGAACCATGTTTCTTCTTCTTATCTTGTAGAACGAGTGTGCATTATTCATTGCTATATTGATTGTGCTTTCTTATCCATGTCCTTTTTTGAGGTTCATGTTTGTGACTTTTGTTGTTTTTTTGTGGTTCTCTAGGAGGGAATGTAATTCTGCAATCTTTGGCCATGTGTCCAAAGTTGTTACATTTGTAGAATTCCACTTCAGTGCTCAAAGATTCAAACCTATTGTAACTTCTTCTCTGTGTTTCACTAGGACTTATTGGATAACCCTTTTGTGTATGAATTTCAAATTTGTTTATGTTCCTGTTGTTAGTTCACAACTTTATGTCCAAAATTATTACATGCATAACATAAACAAAAAAAAATAGTTTGATACCTAGGAGTTGAATATCTTCTGAAAGGAGGTACTCTTATGAATCCTTCTTCTTCCCGAGGCCTATTTGTTTCTGTCATTTGTTGATTCTGAAATCTAAATCTTCTCGGTGGAGGAGTGTCCCTGTAATTTTCTTTGTAGACCTTCCTATCCCTTTTCATTGTTTTTGCATAGATTTTTGGATATGTTTCTTGTTTTTTTGTTTTGTTTTGGAGCTTGATCCATTTTATGTCTAGTTGTATCTAAGTCTGAACTTGTCATGATGAGGTTTTTGACTGTTGATAATGTCATTCAAAACTTTTGAGTTGTTCTACATATTTTTCTTTTGAAGATCTTTTCTTAATGTGACAATTTCTGCTTCCAAATTTCCAATGATCATGTCTCTTCCTTCTAACCGTTCTTTGAGTGCTTCTTCAATTCTTTTATCTTCTTCAATTTGAACCTTCAAATTTGTGATCATTTGTTCTAGTTCCTGAGTGTCTTCTTTCTTGTCTAGTTCCACTTGTAGTTTTTTTTTTCTTCTTTTATCTTCTGATAATTTCTATGGCACACAACAATTCTTCTCAGTAGTCAACTTATGCCTATTCATATTCTTATTTGGCCTCTTCATATTATTCTTTGGAGTCTTCTTTATCATAGTCTTCTACTTCCATGAATAGAAATCTTTTTGTCTCGCTGTCACTGACTTCATCCTCATCTGATGATGAAATGTCTTCTTTGGTGCATAAGTTTTTCTTGAAAACTGTCTTTGTGGTTTTTTTTCCTTTATATGTTTGTTTGCTATTTGAGTAACCTTCATCATTTCTCTTTTTATTATGAGGAAATTTGTAATCAAAATGACCAATACCATCACAATTAAAACAAATCAAAGGAATCTTACCTCTATACCTGTCGTTGGTTCCCTTGTTCAATCTTCTGACAAAGTTGGTTGCTTCTTCATCATCTTCTGAGATGTCACTGCTGCTACTATGTTATTTTTATTTTTGATTTGACCTTTTGGATTCTTTGAAGGTTGCTTCTTTTATATTTGGATTTTCTTGATCCATTCTCATTTCATATGCTGTGAATATTCCATGTAGTTCGTCCATGTTTATTGAGTTTAGATCTAATCTTTCTTCTAGTGTTGATATCTTAGGGTCAAATCTCATATTAAGAGATCTTAGTACCTTTTGAACAATTAAATATTCTTTGATTTCTTCTCCCAATCCCAAGATTGTATTTATTGTTTCATCGACTCGTAAAAAGTAAGTTGAAATATTCTCATCTTCCTTCATCTTTAGTTGTTCAAAATGACCTTTGTAAGTTTGAATCTTTGTTGTTTTGACTTTTGAATCTCCTTCATAAATATTTTGAAGTTTGTCCCAAATATCTTTATCGGATTTACAATGTGCAACTTTGGTGAATACCAATTCTCCAATACCATTTAGAAGTGAATTTGTGGCTTTGTAATTATTATGACCGAGTTTCACTGCTTTGTCATTTGTCGGCGAAACTGTTGGTGTTGTGTATCCATCTACAATTGATTGCCAAATTTCAAATCCTTGTTCCTGTATATAGGTCTTCATCCTTATGATCCAAAATGCATACTTTTTTCCATCAAACTATGGTATTCCATTTTTATACATGTTGTTGCTCTCCATGATCTACCTTTCAGTGGTTAAACTGATTTATGAAGGAACCTACTATGATACCAATTGTTGGATTACTGAGAGGGGGGGTGAATTAGTAATAGAGAAATCTAATCCTTTTTAACCATATAATGCAAGTGTTATATAAATGTAGCATTATCATCCAATATTTTCAGAGTAAATAAACAATGAACAAATGAACAATCATAAACAAACATAATACACCAATATTTTTACATGGAAACCCAAAGTGGGAGAAAACCATGTTTTTCTTATATGTCTTGAAGAATCAAATTCATTGGAAGAACCCACTTCCTTTGTTTTTCAGCTGCATCTAGAAGGAGGTTCCAACCTCCTGGTTTCTCAGGCTATAACCTAAGGGAAACTCCAACTCTCCAATTCTCTGGCTACAACCAGAAAGAGGATACAAGCCCCTATGTTCTCTGGCTACAATCGGAATGTGGCTACAACCACCTTTCCTTTCCTCGTCCAACCACCCTGAAATATAAGTAGAATGATGGAACCAATGTCACACTATCACTGTGAGATATATTGTTGTAAACATGTACCAATCAACCTGCACCAAACAACCTGTAACAATAACTTGAACCATGCATCAACCTATACCTCAACCTATACCATAAACAAGTGCATCAACCATGCACCAACCTGTACCTCAACCTGCAAACTTTCCTTAACTTTAACAACAAGATACTAGAGTTTTCATCAAACTTTACTTTAGTCTCACATGACTAGTTTTGGATTAGTCAACAACCCTAACTTGAAATAATCATAACTATGTACATGTAATGAATAGAGATACAAAAATAGTACATAATGTTATTCAATGTGTTTTATGCAATTCCTCCAAGTGTCACTACTTGGAACCTCTCATAAAAGGAGTTATAGCAAAAATGACATACCTTGTTGAATTTTGGATTATTCTAGAGAGAGAACTTATAGAGTGTGCCCCGCACAGAATATCTGTTGTATGGATCTGAAATTTTACACAGAATACTAAAAACTGTACTCTAACCAACACATTTGGTCTTATTGAATTTGGATATGTTATGAATAATTTATGAAGTTTTTACCTGAAACACTTGTTTTAGACTAGTTTCAGGACTAGCCACAAACCCTATTTTCCATAGAGTGTAACTCTAGAAATACAATGACCCACAAGATGAAATTTGTGCCATATCTACTTGGATATGTTTCCTCAATGGCCTCCCAATTTCACAGTCTGAATCATTCTAGAAAAAAAATTATTGCGAAAATGGTGAGATGACCTGTAAATAACATACCTTAGAAAGCATCATCAAAAGAATTTATCCTCTCTTGCATTTTGGGCTTCTTTACTTCACCTTCCCTCTGAAATTCAACTTATATATCCTTTGTTTAGCTCTGTCTCCTATAGATATTCAATTTTCTCAGGTGTAATTAAAATGAGAGAGCCTTGCCTCTTATTTATACTTTCCAAGTAGCTTCCTTAGAAGCATCTTCTAGGCCACTTTGTCCACATAGTCACCTATGTCCAACATTGCCCAATTTGCCACTTGTCTATGTATCCAATAGCCA
>JZKD02S1674219.1:91889-103086 GCA_000966675.3 Picea glauca | reverse complement strand
TCTCTATTTACTTTATTATTTAAATAATCCTCCTTGACTTTGTCACTTCACTTTATTATTTAAATAATCCTCTTTGATTTTGTCACTTCACTTTATTATTTAAATAATCCTCTTTCACTTTATCACTTCACTTTATTATTTAAATAATTTCTTCTTTGCAAGCACTTTGACTTCTTTGACCTTTTGGGGTTTCAAGCCAATCAAATGAGGGTCCTTCAACTTCATAAGGCCATAAATCTCAAACCATGATGAGTTATGTGATGTTCCACATACCACCGGAAATGTCATGACATGTACTATCCATCTAGAATATTCTTACCTGCAAATATATAAAAAATCATACCATTATACATAAAACAAACTTGGGTCCATTACCCAAACCTGTGTGCTACCGAAATTCGCTACCAAACTTTCTTCAAGGGTTGACATCAATGAAAACCAACCCAATTAACCAACATAATCTCTTTCCCTTTTTGAATCGTAGTTAGTTTACATTCCATACTTTTAATGTTTTTTGGATAACACTCAAATAATTAGAAAAATTAAATAAATTTTAAATGTTCGATTGGCCAAAGAAATTATCAAAGCATTATACTTTTTTTACAAATTTGTATCTAGTTTTTTAATTTACATAACACATAAAAGAGAAAGAAAAACAACAACAACAACAACAATAATAATAATAATATATCTTTTCTTCATTTTAGGTTCTACGGGTGAATTGTCATTTATTACATACATGATGCTTTTAAAATTAATTTTTTTACTAATTTGGATTATAATTTAAATAGATTGTGCCTTATATATCAATCTACTTATTTTTAATTGCAAATTAATTTTGGAATATTTTATCTTTTATTATGCAAGCAAATCAAAGGGTGAAGGGGGAGCCTTAATATCAATTCACTAATTTGATCCATCTATATCACATATCACCTGTAAAGCAAAAAAAAATCATAAATTCTATTAGCATTTAGAACTAGTATGTATTTCATGTGAATGCAAAACAATTGAAGTACATTTGATCTTTTACATACACTACAAGCGGGAAGCACCCCTCTTTCTTTCAGAATTTTTTGAGCCATGTCTTATATTACGCATAAAACACAAATCGATAAGGTGAAAACAACGTATCTAGGCACCCCACATTAACATGATCATCATTTTTGTAAATAAGTCCTCGGATGCTTAAGGATGAAGAAACAATTAAACTCTTCCAACCAGTTTCAATGGAAGAATTAAAACATGTCCTCTTCAAATTCAAAAAAGAAAAGAGCCTAGGGCTGGATGGTTGGACTTCTGAGTTCTTCACCTAATTTTTTTATATAGTTGGTCATGATATTATCAATATGGTGAAAGAAACGAGAAGGTTGGGGGTCTATGGTGGGAAGCCTAAACTTGACATTTCTGACATTAATTCTAAAGGATAACAAACAATAAAACTTTGATGATTTTCACCCGATCTCATTATGAAATTTGTGCTATAAAGTGATTTCAAAAATCATCTCTAATCAGATCAAACCGATCCTTTAAAATGCACTCTCTGCTGAACAATTGGGTTTCCTACAAGGTAGGAGGATCCAAGATATTATCGGAACAATCCATGAAAGTCTACACAGTGTATTTTTTTTTTTAAAGCTATGGTATTAAAACTGGACCTAAGGAAAGCTTATGATTGTGTCGATTGGGAATTCTTAAGACTTATCCTTCTTATTGATGGGTTCAGAATCCAGATGACCAATTGGATTATGGCCTACGTGACATCTTCTACATTTGCAGTTTTAATTAATGGTGAAGCCACAAATTTTTTTAGAAATGGCAGAGGGTTGCATCAAGGGTGTCCACTCTTGCCCCTACTATTCATCTTGGTCATGGAGGGCCTCAACCTCTTATTGAAAAATGCTCTTGGTGAAGGTAATATTACAGACCTATAAAAGTTTCTCATCTATTTAAGATTCTACATTTACTGTTTGTTGATGATGTTATTATTATGACGAGGGTGACTCTAAAAGAATGGTGGGAAATTGATAAAATTATATGTTTATTTTGTAAAGCTTCGGGGCTAATGGTAAATCAATAAAAAAACTACAGTTAATTATGTAAGAATTTCCAAAAGTGAACTTGCACCCTTCAAGAGTCTTCTTCCTTACTCCTTTATTGATCTCTCATCGAGCTTTAGATACTTGGGATACTTTCTAAATACCAGTGCATATAGAGTAGAAGATTGGGATTGGTTGGTAGAAAAATCACAAAGAGGATATGATTATGGTGCAACATGTGGCTTACTTTGGGTGGCAGATACATCCTAGTGAAAACAATGATGGAGGGTCAGCTTGTTTATTGGAAGTCGATGGAATCTATACCCCACTCATTTCTAAAGAAAATCAGAAAACTAATTTTTCAATTCCTATGGAATGGAAACAAAGATACTCAACAATTGCACCTTTGCAGATGGGACTTACTCTCTAGACCAAAAAAGAATGGTGGTTGGGGTTTTAGAAACTTGTTACTATTCAATATGACACTGAATGTGAATACACTATGGAGGGTCCTAACACAACAGGGGATTTGGCACAAGGTTCTTAGGGATAAGTATTTACAAAATTCTACAGTTACTAATTGGTATAGGTTAGCAAATCAAAAGGTAAGCATTGCATCAAGGATATGGAATAGCCTAGTTCAATATGTACATGTTATTATTCAATGGATTAGTTGGTCCCCAGGAACAAGACACTTCATTAATATAGACAGAGATTGTATCCTTGGTTTAGGTCAAAAATCAATTCTATCAGAAGAGTCAATAGCACATCTAACTCTTAAAAGAATCATTGTACTGGATCTAGCCTTAGTTTATCAAGATCCAATTACTTTAACCAATTCATGGATTAGTAGCTTGGATTTGGGGTTAACAAGAAGCTTGGTGGTTGAAATAGAGTGCTATTGTGATAATTTAAATGTAGCTGGGGTTTCACTCCATGATGCTAAAAACTCTCTTATATGGACGTGAGGGGATTCAACTGGGAAGATGATTGTAATTTTTTTTTTATGCATCTCTTATTTCTACCAAATATCTGCCATGTTGGAGTGGATGGAAAGTCAAACTTTGGAAATGGAACGTACAACTAAAGATGAAACTATTTTTTTGGATGGCAGGCGAAAATAAGATTTTAACTTGGCAAGTTTTGAAAAAAAAAGTTGGCAAGGCCTCAGTATTTGTCCACTTTGTAAAATTGATGTTGAAGAGATTGACCATTTTTTTGTACATTTCTCCTTCACACAGTCAGTGTGGGAAAAAATTTATAACTTTCTTAAACAAAATTTCCATTGGAAGGACACCTCCCTAAGTGAGAGGATCAAGTTACTCTCGAGGACAAATCTCCTTCGAATTGGGTTGTGATTCATAAAACATTAAGAGTGCAAAGTCCTTACTCCTCTCCACAAATTATGAGTTCTTTTAGATAGAGTCTGATCTGTCAGTTTTTAGATCATACTATTGCATTTTTTGATGGGGGTTCCTGTTAGAATATGATGGATGTACTCATTTTACCATTGACAACATCACTATTGTCACCCAACCATAGGCCGAAGCCACCCTCCAATCACCTTAACCTTTACAGAGAATCACTCCAGAAGAAAACCCTACACTAGATAGCTAAACAAGGGTAGCACACCTTTCCCCAAGGATAGCACACCAACAAGAGATGATCAGATAGTCCAAACCCTAACCAAGAGATAGTTCAAGACAAATGTGATCTGCTAGCTTCAACAGCTACAATGACAGCTCTCCTCCAAACCTGCTTACAAAACTGGGCACTACAGTGCGCATAAGTGTTGCTCTGAAATTCTGAGACTACCTGCTAGAATGAAGACTGACCTCCTGTATTTATAGTAATTTTGGCTAACTTCCTGGGCCAACTTCTCATTCTCGGTATCTGTTTGTTTAGTATATATTATTTCTTCTGGCCGACTTCTTCTCTTGGAGGATAATAACCTAATACAGATTATCTTCTTGAGCCAACAAGTCTTCTAGGCTTATTAGCCAACTCATTAGGGTTTCTTCTTTCTTCCCGGAGTATTCTATTCTCATCAGGTTTACATGTGGAGGTAAATACCTCATGAAACTACCATAATATCAACACTCCCTCCTAGATAGGGAGGTATTACAGGTAATGGTGTTGAGCACAAACATGCCATTCACCTAGTAGCATCAACATAGTTGTATAGACTATCTCATGACTAGATCATGAGAACCATCATCATCATTAGTGTCATCAGCGCCATCATTTCTCAAAACCATACTCTATTTGAGTAATCAGACATGATGCTCACTCCACAGAGTGACACGGGACCCATTCTTCTAATATAGAACAGTAAATGTTCTGAACCATTTTCTGTCTGGGAAATCTCTGTTCATTCATCATTCATCTGGCTGATAATTATTTTCAATACTGTTGATAATATTCAAGGCAATCAGAACAATATCATTCAATAGAACACAACTGTGTCTATCCATAGTAGTACACAACTACAATCAAGTGGTATACTACCACACCAAGTACCATACAGATACTTGATCAAACAGTGGAACAGATTCACCACGGTAGTATACATCTTCTGTCTGGAAACATACGGTCTTTATAACAATCATCTGATATCAACCTGCACAGAAACAATGTTATGATATAAAATGAATCATCTAGGCCATTCTTCCACTCACATCTATGATATCTTGGAAGATAATTTGCCCTCAGAAGGTCAAACATCAATGATGAACTATCTAGACTATTCTTCTCAAGCAAGGAAGAATAACTATCCTAATTTATGAGCCTGGCCCATTCCCCACCCTGGGCCATTCCTCCGACACTAAACAAAGTGTAACATGGAGAGAATGAGTCTACCCTAAGGAATGCCCGTCCCTGATTTATGAACCTGAACCATTCCCCACCCTGGGCCATTCCTCTGGCACTAAACAAAGTGCAGCCTAGAGAGAATGAATCCTCCCTAAGGAATGATTGTCCGGACCATTTCCCATGTTAACCACAGGAAGAAAGATTGTCCTGCACCAACCTCCAAAAACAAACTGTTCCTCATGTTAACCACAATGAGAAATCGTTGTCCGGTGAGGTGGGCCATTCTTCTTGAGTAACCCTCAAGAAGAGAGACTACCCTAGATCACTTCCCATGTTAACCAAAATGGGAAGTCGTTGTCTATGGTACATCAACAATCTGGACCATTTTCCGAACTAGAAAATGTCTGTCTATAAAAAATCTCAATCCACTTTCTGAACTGGAAAGAATTTTCTCTTCTTGGACCATTTTAGTTCCTTTGCTTGATTGCTTTTAGTGAGTTTGCGTCAGGCTGGTAATCTTGTGATTCTTAATATAGTGACTGGTTGTTTTGGCTTCTCTTTCTTTCTTGGAATCTTCATGTTCATCCTTATTTTTTTCTTTAGCTCTTGGGTTCATGGAGTTTCCTATAGATTCCATGTCCTACAGATTCCACTTATTCCTTTCATTATAGGATCACAGATGTGGATGGGCAACCCAGGATACTTTAGGGATTCTCTTTGAAGAAGACTTATTCTGAGTTTGAACTGAACACGTACTATCTTTTATGGTTGCTACCATGGATATATACTTCATCATCTTCAATGGATCATAGGATTAGCTCCCTCCTAATCCTTGCTTCATGCATATAATCGGCTCCCTCCATCTAACAAAGTCCTTCCATATACATCTTTATTGTCTTCTCCAATATATAATCAGTTCCCTCTGTCTAATAGAGTCCACGCTTCCGTCTTATTGTCTTCTGCAAAACTCCATAAGCCTTTCTCCAATTTCTTCTTGATTGTTGTCTTCCTTTTGTCTTTGCTTCTTCTAAGTGTCTTCATGATTGATTCTAATTTCAGCTTATCTTGTAATAGATTCAACATGATTTGTTTGATGTATTTCATCCTTTCATGTGTATTATCTGACTTGTATGATGATAGAAATCCTTATCTTGTTGTTCTTCCATAAGTATAGTTCTTCTTGGAACATATTATCTTCTAAGAGATAGATATGCAAGATATGTACAAAGACTATGCAAACAAGATATGTACAAGAAATAAGAAGAGTATTGTTACCTTAAGAAGAAGAAGAAGTCTCTTTCATCCTTCTTAGTCTTATTTGTAGGTTCCTTTTCTTCGACAACTGATGCTTCATGTTTCTCCTTCCTTTTATTTAGCTCGGGACAATGATTCTTGTAGTGACCATACTTTCAATAGTTGAAGCATTGTATTTATGAAATATCTTTCTTTTGATTTGTCTTCCTCTTTGAACCAAACTTATTTTTGTTCTTGAAGTTATTGAATATTGTTGTGAAGGCTTGATCATTGTACTTCTTTTGGGGTTTCTCTTTTGCACTTATCCTGGATTCTTCTTGAGCACAACAAGTCCAAAGTTCTTCAAATGTAGGATACTCCTTCCTTGTGTTCATGCTTGTGGAAAATGCATCCCACATCTTGGGAAGACCTTTGAGTACTATGTTTACCAATTCCTTCTCTGAAATGATCTCTTCAATAGCTTGTAGTTGATCTCTTAACTAGGAGATCCTCACAAAGTATGATGTTATGCTATCATCATCATTCATCTTCATGTCACAGAGCTCATTCTTTAGACTCATTATTTGTCCAATGTTTCTGACTGAGAAGAGGTTTGTTAGGGAATCATACATCTTCTTTGATGAGTCAAGATGGGAGATGTAGGGTATCAAGTGGTCTTTTATAGACTCCACTATGATAATCATGGCATTGATGTCACCTTCTTTGAATTTTTCCATAACTGCAATGTTCTATGATTCCTTCTCTTTTCCTTCTTCAAACTCTGGTTCCGTGATCTTTCCTTTCACGATATCCAACACTTTATTCTTAGCAAGGTTGAGGTCAATCCTTGTCTTCTACGCTATGAATTTAGAAGCTCCATCTAACTTGTTTTCTGACTTCATAGAATAAGTTATGGCTTCTTTGACTTGGTTAAACCCTAGTTTTGACCAAAAAACTCAAAATTGACGTCTTGGCTTGGTGAGAATACCAGGAGATGCTCTAGGCTAGGGCTCACTGATATATCTAGAAATTAGGTCAATCCCTCCACTTAAGGTGCCTCAACTAGAGGATTAGGGTTTCTGCAACTTCACTTGCTAGTAACCCTAGCGATAGTGCTAGCGACAGTGCTATGGTGATTGCTCCTGCTAGAAACCCTAGTAACAGTTCTTCAACGAGATTAATATCCTTATGTCTATGTTTCATTCTAGTGGTTAGACTGAATGAAGAAGGTGTGGTCCCATAACCTGGTAGAATATGATGGATGTGCTCGTTTTACCATTGACAATATCACTATTGTCACCCAACCATAGGACGAAGCCACCCTCCGAGCACCTTAACCTTGATAGAGAATCACTCTAGAAGCAAAACCTATGCTATATAGCCAAACAAAGGTAGCGCACCTTTCCCCAAGGATATCCCACCAACAAGAGCTGATCAAATAGTCCAAACCCTAACCAAGAGATAGTTCAAGCCAAACATGATCTACTAGCTGCAGCAGCTGCAATGGCATCTCTCCTCCAAACTTGTGTACCAAATAGGGCACTCCAGTGCATACAAGTGCTACTCTACAATTCTGAGACTGCCTACCAGAATGAAGACTAGCCTCCTGTATTTATAGTAATTCTGGCTAACTACCTAGGCCGACTTCTCATTCTGGGTTTCTGTCTGTTCAATATATATTATTTCTTTTGGACGAATTCTTCTCTTAGAGGCTAATAACCTAATATAGATTATCTTCTTGAGCCAACAAGTCTTATAGGGTTATTAGCCAACTCATTAGGGTTTCTTCTTGCTTCCCGGAGTATTCTATTATCATCAGGTTTACATGTGGATGTAAATACCTCCCGCAGCTACCATAATATCAACACTTCCATCCAGGGTGGATCGATATGTGGTGCTGGGGGAGTCACAAATCTCCTGGATTTGCAAGTTTATAGATGGAATGTCAATGGAGGGATCATTTCAAACTCAAAAGAAGAGTTGTTGGGGGGATTGGGTTACTCTAACCCTTGCAAAACTATGGAATACATCAATGCTTCAAGTATTGGGGGATTCTAGGGTGATCATAGATTGGCTCAACCAAAAAAGAAATCTAAATGCTATCGACATTGAAGGATGGAATTGCAGAACCAAGGTATTGTCTACAAACTTCCAAGAAATCATCTACAAACATATTTACAAGGAGTATAATAAAGAAGCATATCACCTCTCCAAACAAGCCTTGCTAGGTTCTACATGCATATTAACCTACTATATTTGGGAAAATGGGAAGGCTGGTCCACTTTTCCATCTAAAGCTATTCTAACTTTGGAGTTCCTAGTTTTATATTTTGGAGTCTTTGAGTGGTTAGAGTTGTGATTCATGGTATCACTGTCCATAGCATCTTTAGTGGAAATGATCTTTTTTGTAATTGGTCAATGTAGAGGACTGATGTCTGTAATTCTCCTTATTTTGGTTAGCATTGTTGAGTCATTAGGGACAAAAGTTAAGGGATGTAGGTTTGTCTATTTTTGCAGTTTTTGATGGAACTGTAGATCTCCAATACTGAATGGTACTTGTTGATGTAAATGAGATTATAATCTAATATAATTTCGAGCAAATTTTCTATTGGAAAAAAGTCCAAGTTTGAAGAAGGAGTTTATTTTCAAATAGAATAATTGTAGGTAAGTTAAATTCACATTTTAGATTTCCCATCGAACATAAGTTCCACTGAGAGCTCCAAGAACTCACATTTTAAATAACATGATGAGATTTCCTTGATACCTTCTATGTTTATGAATCATGTTGGTACTATGTCACATGCCTTTAAAAACCTTGTCTTTTTCTTAAATAGTGCAAGTGGGTTGGGTTTTAAGTTAACCTACCTTTATTGTGAAAGGGATGTTGGAAAGACTTGTCTCTTTAATTCCATCCAGTTCACATGATTACATGTATAATGTGTTGGAATGAATTGTCTCTTTTGTTCATCAATCACCAACACAAATAAGCATTATTTCCATCTAGTTCACATGATTACATGTATAATGTGCAAAGATTAAAATCACAAAAAAAGTTTCTTTCTTGATAGATTTTGTTTAGTGTGTTTTCATTGTATTTTGTTTTCAATTTTTGCTTTAGATCCATTTTTCCCATTTTCTTTAGCTCACCTTCTAACTTGATCACTTTTATTTTTAGTCTCTTTACATCTATTTCAATTTTATTTGATCAATGTTGGCACAGGGGAAAACCTAGGGTTCAACGCTTCAACAACACACCAACAAAACCCTAACTATCGGCCCTTTTGGAAACACCTACAAAGTAGATGAAGTCTCACCCAAGGTAGAGGCAGGGGTGGTTGCAGGACACAAGTGTCTACAACCTAGCTGGGACATAGATCTGTGATCACAATACTTAATCGAGAACTTAGCAGTTAACATTCATTAGTATTCAACCCTTATTCACATCGCAGGAAGAAACCCTAATTATATAACAATGTAGTACTCGACAAGATCTAACACATCCAAGCACTTAGCACATAGAAATGGATCAGATCTATCATTTATTCACATCACTAAGAACTAAGCTACTACATTATAAGCATCCAACATACATATTACAACACTAAGCATAAGTCACATCAATAACATATCAACCATAATGCACAAAGAAACCACAACACAAGATATACATGGTTCACCCAAACATGGGGCTACGTCCACCAGCTCTTCTTCTTCTTTTTTGTGTTTTGTCAATACTGTTACATGCACAGAGCCACAAACCAACTCCGCATAGGACATGAGATCTGTGCGCACCTCGCCATACCCTCCTTCCCCAATCTTGGTATAGCACAAAACCTTCTTACAATCACTTTCACTTAGCTTTGCAAGTTCTTAACACACAATATGCACAGATCTCTTTGATCACATAGATCCCACTACTTACATTACTTGCACTTAACACAATATCACACACCCTACTTACTTCGCCTAGTTTTCTATTTATACATTACAAAATGGGCCTAACATGGGTAAAAACCCATGGGATGACATCCCATACCCATTACGTAAACCCTAACCCAAAAAGTCCGCAAAAGGTGGCAGATCTTGCGATCTCCACTTGTCCTGGTGCTCTGTCTTCAACCAGCCTGTTGAAGTCCCAAAAATGGTCAAACATGACCAAGGTTATCCAAAAATTGGTCAAGGGCCAATAGGCCCCCAACACTCACCTATGAATCGTCTCGATTCACTATGATATGGGTAACTCCACCTCAAATGCCTAGAGTTTAGCTCAAGTTGCCTCGACCTGCTACATTGCTAGGGCCTCCTACTCGACGAACTCCTGAATAACTTTCTCATTCACAAGTCCTACCAAGCGATGTTCTACCGATGTGACCACTTGTTCTAGGTGTGCACCTTGTCCTTCAATCTCCTCAAAAAGTGTGAAAGATTCATCCTGCACTGGCTGGAGCCTTTGGGTCACTTTCATGACTTTACTCTGGATGGCATGGACCTATTTTTGAATCATTCATTGCTCTTGGGACCTTTTCATGCTCTCAATATTTGACAGTGGTTTCAATTGTCCTTACATTGTTGCTGCTTGTTGTTTTCCCTCCTAAATTTGTGACTCCAGTGTACTTAGTTCAGGGTCCATTGCTAGGCGCTCGTAGGTCTGCGCACTCCGATTGCTGAGTTGTTTTCATTCCAAGGCTAATTCCTTAATTCTCTCAATTGTGTTTTGGGAAGTTTCTTCTCTCTAGTCGCACACTTCCTGCAGAGTTCTTAGCAATGCTTGTAACTCCAGTTTTGCTACTCTCTGTTGAATCTACTGAATGGCCTCCGCAAGCTTCGCCACTTGAATCTCCACTGTGTCTTCTTCCATTTGTTCTAATCCTGTCATAGACTGAAGTGTTATGGTGACTACTTCTTTAACTCCCGCCTACTATGTGAGTAGCTACTCTTTCTCCTTTTGTATTTTCACTCTATCCTTTGCAAACTTCTCTTGAAGGTCATAGTTTTCCTGCTATGTGTTGGTCACTATAATTGCTTAATTAATTTTAAACAACCAAGTGAAACATAAATTATCAACCCAGGGAAGTCTTTTGTTTCAAAGATAGCTGCGCACTATATATGCTCAAT
>JZKD02S1674219.1:74490-91879 GCA_000966675.3 Picea glauca | reverse complement strand
AAAACAAATTAAACGTGTAGTAATGAGAAAGGACGTTATGTACCTTGGAATGATCAAGTGGAATAATAATATAAGTCTAAATATAGGTGATGAAGGGTATAATCATGGCAAAAAATATGGGCAAAAAGGGTACAATATATGGTCCTAACACTGTGCAACCCATCATTTCTCTATGGATTCCTCCTTTTCTTGCTTTAGGGCCTCTGTGGCCTGTTATTTTTCTTCTTGGACACGATGAAGGTGAGTTTCGATCACATCTACTATTCTTCATAGCTGGGAAATCTCATCTCCCAGATCAATTCCTTCAGATGATGGTGGCGTAGTAGACACTAGGTGACTGGAGTGGAGGGCTTGTTGTACCCCTCTCAGCTCTTCTTCAATCCTTTCATACATGGTCTCTTATTTTTCTTCATTGCACTGTAAAATATCCTCTGAGGTATCTGATACAACAACAATGATGAGGTGGATGTCATCCACCATGAGCACAGTCTCTAACTTGGGCTTACTAGCTTTTGACTTCTTCCACGAAGAAGGTTTCATGGGGGACCCCTTTCTTTTATTGGATGATTCATCCTCATCAATGGGATCCTTAGGTAGTGTCACTTTGCCTTGTTCGTGTTTGTCTTCTTCCTCATTGTCCTCTTCTTTGTTTACTTCTGCACCCCTCCACCTCTAGGTGAATTTGAAGAAGTCTCTTCTGATGCATTGTTCAGCTTCTATACCTCTTCCTTCTTCTTTCTTGTGCCACTACCAGGTGCATCATACTCTTCGCAAGTGACCATAGGAATTCTTATTAGGTCAGGGTCAAACAATTCTACTTGGTCGATTGGTATAAGGAACTCTACAGGCCATTCCTTAGTTATTTCTTCCATGTCCTCCTTCATTATATTATAGTAGGATTGGAGCTCTTCTTTATGTTCGTCTTCATGTGTAGTGATATAAATAAAATGTCTATCTACATAGAACTTTGCAATGGGCCTGAACCTGTGCAGGGTATTCGACGTCATGTGAGGGAAAGACTCAATAGACCTTTTTAGCTGCAGGTAATAGGTGTGTAACACCGCGTTTGACTGCCATTGTTTCACCATGTTGCTCGAATACAAGAGCATAGTGAACTTCATAGCTAGAAGTTTAGATGGCTTGATTTCAGGGAAGGTCGCTCCTTCCGGCATCTCCCAAGAAATGAAGGCGATGAGGATCAACAACCAACTGAAATGGAAATCATAGCCCTAATCCTGAGCTTTGCAGAAGTCTTTCTCTAATTGGTTGAAAAGGTAGCTCACCCAGTTCATTTGTAGCCCTTCCACGCATTTTCCTGCAAGGTTGACGACAAACCCCGTGACCTACGTGGGTTTGTTTTTCCTGACTAGCTTACTAGCAATCAACTAAAAATATATGTGCACTCTACCATTCTAGATGGAGGCTACCTTGTAGCCCCGCTTCCCCTTTTCCACATCACCATAGGTGTCTTTGATTTGTTGCACCAGGGTGTGATCTACAACATTCCCTGGGTAAGACTACTATGGGTCCGATCCTTCCATGCTTAATCTGGTGATCCTATGGATCAATGTTGAATCTACGGTGATGCATCTGTCCAACCACAGATACCCGCCATGGAAGCATGAAAATAGGAGATTGACGCACGCGTTAACCTCCTAATTCCTTCCAAAGAGTGGTAACTTCATCATGTTGAGTATCGTGGACATCGCGATGTCCATGGTCCACGGTTGGGGGATTATCTTCGACTTATTCCCCTTCGTATTGGTCAAATATGTATGAGGTGTGAGCATGCCATATTTCTTGTGGTCTCCCAAGTTATAGTCGTTGATCTTTAACGTTAGAATATTATCCAACTGCAGTTTGACTGTGCGTATTCCCTTTGGGAGGTACGCAGTAATCAATGTGTAGTCGAAGTCCCTCGGGACACTGTCACGAATCACCATGCCAGCTAGAGGTGAGATGTAGTTGGGAAGGATTGATGGGATGAGCTTCGCAGTTGCCAAGTCATCATGATGCTTGGTTCATTTTTTTATCATGTCTCGGGATGGTCTAGATCCATGAGAAGTCAACGGGGATGATTGCACACCTCTCATCAATGAGGCTTGAATTCCTGTGAACATGACCTTCTTAGCCATGAGGTCTATGAGGATCTCTTCAACAGATTTATCTACTATGCTAAAATCACCCAACATGCACGCTCGAGATCAGGTATCTCAGGTCGGTGATCAAACACTCAATGTAACAGAATGGGTGGTGAGGTCTCTATAGGAACAATGCAATAACAATGAATTCTCTATGGGCTCAGATACTCACAATTCACAAAAGTGTTCTTGGTGCAACATTCAATGGGATAAATAGAAAACGTCATAACAGATTCCTCCAATGGAAAATAAAGACTTCATCAATGTGATTCCATCTGTTAGGGTGCGGTCTCAACGGTCCAATGAAGATCTTTCTGGCCATAACTGCATTTCTATCCATTTTGGAGCATCAATCTAATGGTTGGGACACCTCAAACGGTCATATTTCTTCATCGTGGTGAAGTGCCAATATGCGTTGTTCTGATATTCCAGCGGAGTTCAAATTCTGCAAAGTCCTTTCTGTAACTTCATGTAATCTCCCTAGCTTAGCTTTCTTCTCACTAAGATTTTTAGCTTTATTTCCTATGATCTGAGTTACTAGGTTTCTCTTTCAATTGTTCTTATTTTCTGTATTCAACATAGTAACTTCGCATTGCTGATGGTCTTTCACAGGGTTCAAAATTAATACTTCTTCTTTTTGTGGGGTAGGTGCTCTACTCTCTTGCATGGATATGTTTCTTAAGCCTTTTTACATTCTTTCAACTTCGAAAGCCAGGTCTTTGGTTCTTAGTAGCTCTGAATTGTCCTCCTACTCTTCTATTAAGCGTGTTATTCTCCTAGCCATGAAATCCCTTAGTTCTTGCTTTTTCTGTTCTACAACTTCCTCTTCTTTTTTCCTTCTAACATGATCTTTCTCAATCGAGGTTCTTCCTAGAAAAAGAGCAAATGGGGTGTTGTTCTCAGCAAACTTAATGACCTTGAATTCTTCCTCTGTCGAAGATCCATGAGCACTCATAGATATCTGGGTAAGTCTTCCACATAGGGCTATAAATTTTCCTTTAAACAGTACTATTCCTCCTAGTGAAGGAATCATATCGGGCTTTCCCAAAATTTCCCAAGTTCTTTTTGTCATGATATTCACCTGTGTTTCTCCATCCAATACACAATCTATGTTGAAGTCTCCTATTCGTGTTTCTATGCACTCTTTATTTTTTAAGATCTCTGATAAATTGATATCTCTGTGATCATTCAGGGTTTCTTTCATCTGTAATAGTATAGTCTCTAATTCTTTCTGGGGTTCTATCATATCCTTAATCTCTTGTTCTTTCTCATTGTTTTCTTATTTCGTATTCATCTTTTCAACCTTAGCAATCATTCTAGGGAAATCCAAAACTTCATGGTTCATAGCTTTACAACAAAGGAAAATAGGACCTCTACCAGGGCATTCCTTAGCAAGATGTCCTAGTCTTCTACAACTATAACAAAGAGTTAATCATCTCTTTCTCTTAAATGATCCCCAACCTTTCCTATACTGTGCACTGGGATCGAAGTAACTAACCTGCAAAAATTTCTTTCTAGGATCTTGCATCCACTTGTTAGTCCAAAAATCCTTTCTATGCATAGGAATAACATATCCTTCATTACTTCTATCAGATCTATTCATTTCAAATCTTCTTTAATCTAGTTGTGCCCTAGTTTTCAGACTAGGACAAAATCCATCAAGCATACCTAGATCCATTCCTTTGAAACAAAAATTTCCACTTTATCAAAGCAAAGAGCTTTAAAATCTTACCTCTTTTATTCAGATTTGATTCCTTTCTTAGCACAGAGCTTTGTAAGTCAAGTAGAGTACTTCACACCACAACAGCATATCTATATACATATCTTTCTCTTTTCTTCAATTCCAAATAATCATAGTTTCAGGTCCCGGCAGCGGAACCATTTGTTGGCATAGGGTCAGACCCAGGGTTCAATGCTTCAACAACGTACCAACAAAACCCTAACTACCAGCCCTTTCAACAACACTTGCGAAGCAAATGAAGTCTCACCTGAGGTAGAGGTAGGGGTGGTTGCAGGACTCAAGTGTCTACAACCTAGCTGGGACACATATCTCTGATCAAAATACTTAATAGAGAAATTAGTAGTTAACATTCATTAGTATTCAACCCTTATTCACATCGCAAGAAGAAACCCTAATTACAGAACAACACAGTACTCGATAATATCTAACACATCCAAGCACTTAGCACATAGAAATAGATCATATCTAGCATTTATTCACATTAATAAGCACTAAGCTACTACATCAGAAGCATCCAACATACAAATTACAACACTAATCATAAGTGACATCAATAACATATCAACCATAATGCATAAAGAAACCACAACACATGATATACGTGGTTCACCCCAACGTGGGGCTACATCCACCAACTCGTATTCTTCTTTATTGTCTTTTGTCAATCTCATTACATGAATAGAGCCACAAACCAACTCTACATAGGACAGGATATCTACATGCACCTCACCAGATCCTCCTTCCCCGAGATTGGTATAACACATAACCTTCTTACAATCACTTTCACTTAGCTCTGCAAGTTATCAACACACAATATGCACAGAGTTCTTCGATCACATAGATCCCACTACTTACATTACTTGCACTTAGCACAATATCACACACCCTACTTAATTCACCTAGATTTCTATTTATACATTACAAAATGGGCCTAACATGGGTAAAAAAACATGGGAAGACATCCCATACCTGTTACGTAAACCCTAACCCAAAAAGTCTGCAAAAGGTGGTGAGATCCCATGATCTCCGCTTCACCCAGCACTCTGTCTTCGACCAGCTTGTCAAAGTCCCAAAAATGGTCAAACATGGCCAAGGTTCTCCAAAACTTGGTCAAGGGCCAACAATCAATGTCCCATGAAGTCTATCTAATATTTAATTTAGGAGGATATACGATTAAAAACTCTTTGATTTATTTTCTTATTGATTTCTAATGATTGTGGTGGGCCTTGAAATCAACACTACAAGATGTAGGATGACATGCTCCTCACAATTGTTTTGATAGGTTGTATTCGAGAATGCAATGTACTTATACTTGGGATGGTAGTTTTTTCCCTTCATTTTCTCATTATTTTCCCTTCTTCACCCCCATGAGATCAATATCACACCATGTGTGGATGGCCATTTACATTTCCATTTTGTCTCTCTTTGTTCATTGTGAAGACATGTTGTGAATTGCATGCTCTCATTGGTCTTATATGTCTTAGTTCTTCTCTAGAGTTTACATGTTCTAGTACTAGTTTGTGAAACAAAAGTTGTAATTGAGCTTGTGCATTATTGTTACACACCAAAATTACTCACTTCAATGATGACCTACTGTCGTCATTACAAGTGTTGCAAGTGTCACACTTTGGCCAAAAATTTCACAAGTGTCGCAAATATCATAATGTCATATTTCTTATGTCGTATTTGAAACGACATCACAGGGGCACTTGAGACATCCTTAGAGACTGGTTAAAAGAAGGACATATCATTTGATGAAGAGTACAAAGATTTTTACCTTGAGAAAACCACTTGAAAATCACTTTTGAAAGGCAATGCTCCCCTACCTAGTAACAGGGAGCACTAGCACTCCTTTCCCTTCTTGGGGGGAGTGTTGTAACGCTTTGTGCTCCATTCTAGGGTAGCGCTGGGCTGTTTGAGGAAATTTTGGGTTGTTGAGAAAAATCATGGAAAGATCCCCCTCATATATGAAATCAGTTAGATTCGAATCTGAGGTCAAGGCTGGATCTTAGGGAGGATCCACAACTGATGGAGAAAGATCATTAACCTATCCCAAGAATATATAAGATAGTTGGGCCTCTCAAAGCCTATATAAGGAGGCCTCCTCATGGTTAAAAGGAGAGAAAAGTGAGAGATACCCAACTTATGATGTCATAAGGAAGGGGATACATTGAAGGCATCAAACTTATGATCTCATAAGGGATATAATCAGTGAAGCATAGTCATTTTTTTGTGGATCATTTGAGCAAGGGGTTGGACAAGGAGAGTTGGAAGAGGTTGTTGCAGCTTCATCAATGGTCTGTAAGTATCTCTTTTGAGTTCTCATTAATACATGTGCTTGGCCCGTTTCCTTCAATATTGTGTATGCCTACATGAAATTTTATTTAATAGATAGATATGGTTTCAAACTAATCATAGTCGAATAGGAATCATGCTTTGTCTTTGAATGGATTACAAGACTTGTTGAAGAGCTTGGTTATCAGAGCTCAACTTGGAATGGGCGAGGAAAAACATTGTAAAAAGGTAAGTATTCATCCTCTTCTCTATAGATTAACTTAACTAGGTTTAAATGAATGTCAGTGATCAAAGTTAGCACCTTTCTGTCTTGATCTTAGAGGTCTAGGATCCAAGAGGGAATTCACCTGTCCGCAGGGGGATTTTCTTGTAACAAAAATTGGTGACTCCAATGGGATCGACATATATTTGTATTTCCTTGGATTTTAAATTCCCTTTTCCCACCTTTTAGATATATTTTATTGTTTTTTCATGATCCATTACCTTTCTCCAATCTTCACTAGCAATTTCACCAATTTTTATGCATTCTGGGTGAGTTTGTTTTGCATTTTTTGGATTTTTTTTTAGGTTTTGGGAAGATCAACACCCCCCCCCCCAAGGCCATATCAAAGCACTGATCTCTAATAATTGCTTCCCTACAATGATTTAGGGGGCACTGTAATGATCTGTACCGTTGAGACATGGAGCGTTGATCTCATTTTTGGGGGTTTTCTGCCTTTTACTCATCAGATGTTTGCAGCCTGTTTTGCAGAGGTCCTTTCCAGGGTTTGTACTTTGGTTTATAAAGTTTTTTGGGTTGATATTTGTTACTTATCACTTCCTATTTTCTTTATTTGGGCTTGAAAAAATTTCAGAAATGTGAAATTTCCCTTTCTATTGGTTTGTTTTGTCGGGACAATTTGGGTATTTTGTCCTTCTCCCTGTCTTTTCTTGGATTCTTATATGATGTTTTCTTGTACTCCTTGAATGTTTTTCAGTTGTTGAATAGTTTATTGAGTTCTTGTTAGAACAAGATTCTACTTGTTTTCTTACAGTTCTCATTTCTTTGAGTGCATGCTTTGTTTGAAACATTTGTTGCTTCGTGTATTTTGCATATGTATTTGAATCTTTCTTATGATTGAAAGTTGTGGAGCATTGAAGGATTTGTATCTTATTTATTTATACATTAGAATCAAACAAAGATCATAGATGCATTCTTTCTTATGGGTAGTGAAACTAGCTTGCATTTGAAGTAGAGAAATTGCATGGTTTTTGGCATTTTGGGACATTGACCATCTCAGAATGATAAACGTTTTCTCCTTCTCGTAATATAGATTTCATCGAAATGAAATATTTGCATTCTCATTTATTTTCATTGTTTAGATTCGGTCAAAACATCATTTAGTCCATGTCATTTTCCTCTTGAGTAAACAAAAACCACTAAAATAAACATTAAACTAAAATTTATCAGACATTTTTACATCTTCTGGTAGCAAACCTACATTAGCTTAAGGTGTAGGGATTTGGAATAGGTGTGAAAGATAACTTTCCAAAGTTGTAAACAAACATAGAATCTTGAGTTAGAGAGTGGTGAAATCCATTGACTACATTTTGTCCTGGGAAGTCCTTCTAACACAAGGGTCAATCACGAGGTCGCATTAGGGATGACATAGTTACTCACCCTGCTTTGTTGGTATTAGTGTAGAGATTGCACGTATTATTGGGGGCGACTTGAGGGTATACCTATGATTATGTGTGGGATCCTCTTGAGTTGATTTCAGGATAGATACCCTACTTTTGCGCATGGATCAAACTGTCGACTGTTTCCCTAGGAATCATTGTTGTAGTTGGTAACATTCGTATCCTATCTCTTTAGGGTTTTTACTCGAGGTGACTGTGGAGGGGAAAGTCTTCACGGTACCTGGAATCGACGTTGGCCAAACTCACTCAGGCTCCTTGGAGGGTAAATCCACAATTACTGTGTGGAAGTTTGCACCAAGGCGTAAGTATCTTAAGCAGGTCATCAACGTAACTTTTTCACCCTCTCTATCGCATCCCCTTCTTACATTGTTCTCACAATGTTGGATTTCATCACCAATTAGTGTGTTCATTGTGAGAAGGTTTTGTTTGTTTGTTTGATTCCTAGATTTTTCACGTGTTTTGTTTACTTTCCCTAGCAGACTCTAGGTTGGATCTTTGTTTAATGGAATCAGTTCCTAGAACTACTAATGGAGAAACCCCTACTCCAGGGGAACCTTTTTTTTTTCCTTCTTACAGAAACACTGGCTCTCCTTACATCGCTACTTTGAGCCTTCCAAGTCTCACAATTGGGTTACCAGTATGGTTGTTTTCCACTTCGGTAATCTCGAATGCAACAAATGCTTCATATGTAAGTACACCACCCACACATCAACCTCATGTCGACTTTTCTCCTTCTTCACCCATTAAGTCTCCTTCCCTTTCTCCTTCTTCACCTAGTGAAAGCTCTAAATAAAGTATCCAGGTTGAGAAGAAGAAGATGAAACATAAATATAATAAGAAGAAGAACCCGAAAAGGACCAAGCCTCCAACCATATCAGATTTTGGATCCAAGAAACTAACTATTGTTAATCGTACTGTGAGTGTTGATGAGGTCGAAAAGATTAAAACGAAGAATCTAAAACCCAAATTCCCTTGCAGTCTTTGTAAGGGTGACCACTTTCTGAGGGATTTCCCACATCTTCCCAAGGTATTAGAAATGTGGTCCTCTACATCATCGGCCTCTTCTAGACATTATGGTGGAGCCCCATCAACTAGTGATGTTAAGGTTGGTAAGAAGAAGACAACTGTCAAATTTACTTGTATGTTATGCGAAGGTGATCATTATTCTCACCTTTGTCCTCATATGGATGAGGCTTCTTCTATTTTGGAAAATATTCAACTCCCAACTAGTTATCATAAGATTTCCCCCAACCCATCGTTAGTTGATGGAATGGTCAATCCATTTCCATCCCCATTTAGTCTGGTTGATCAGGTGGTCAATCTAATTTCATCCTTGGTTGAACCACTAACCAAAGTAGCTAATCTAGTTCCATCATCGATCAACCCCACTTTTCATATGAAAAGTGAAACCCAAGTGACTGATCCAGTCCTATCATTGGTTAGTCCCACCCTTCATCTAAAGAGTTCCAACATGGTCAATCCCACTCCTCCTCTGATGAGTGCCAAACTAGTTTCTCTGGTTACATCATTGGTCAATCCCACTCCTACTTTGAAGAGTTCCAAAGTGGTCACTCTGGTTACATCATTGGTCGATCCCACTCTTCATCTAAAGAGTGAACCTAAAGTAGTCAATCCATTTCCATTTTTCAACCCTATTATCCCCTTAGAGAATAAAACCCAAGTGGTCGATTTGATCCCATCATTGGTCGATCCTACTATCCCTTTAGAGAGTAAACCTGATACTTCCCACATTTTTCTCGTTGATACAAAATCTACTGTGTTGGGGGGCATTCCTCCTTCTTCTGCGAAACCCCCTCCAAGTAATGATGCCATCCTTTTTTATTGGGTTGCAATAATTGGAACTCATCTTCCCTCTCACATTCATTTCAATATTACAGTACAGGTTTGTGGTTGGGCTGTTCCTCAGACATTGATATATGAAGGTGCGTCTACTAGTATTTTATCCTCTATTGCTTGGCAAGCTTTTGGTTATCCTCAACTTGTACCAGTTACGGAGAATATGTTAGATTTTAACAGAAGAACCAACCACCCATTAGGAGTCCTTCCTCAGTTTCCCATAACTTTATTGATGTTATGGTAGTCCAGGATCCCTTGGATTTCGATTTACTCCTTGGGCGAGATTATGTCTATGCCATGAAAGCTATTGTGTCCAATTTTTTTTTTGTGATATATTTCCCTCATAATGGGAGGGAAAATTGTCTTTATTGATGTTATGGTAGTCCAGGATCCCTTGGATTTCGATTTATGCCTTGGGCGAGATTATGTCTATGCCATGAAATCTATTGTGTCCACTTTTTTGTGTGTGATATATTTCCCTCACAATGGAAGCATTGTGGCTATTGATCAACTTTCATGCATTGGTCCTGGCTTGATTACCAACCCAATGAGATCCCTAAACGATTCTTATATGAAGACAGTATCGCCCCCACCACAAGTCAATTATGTGGCGTTATCTCCCATGCCTTCAACTTTTGATGAATATGAGCCTCTCAATGTAACCTCAAACTCTTAAAAACTTAGATCCGGTAGTTGACATGGTGATCTCTTCAATAGGGCTATTAGAGCCAGATCTCTTTACTCTTATCGAGGTCATTGACATATATTCCTTCCAAAGTGATTTTCTTCCATCTAGCAAAGATCTCTTGGAATCCATGATTGATGTTTGTCCCTTGACATTCATTCCTTCCAGAGCATTGTCCTCTTGGAAGCCTTGATCAAGGAGAGGTCACGAGCATAGTTTTCCTCTTTGTAGCAAGCTCGTTAAAAAATGAAATAGAAGCTACAAGGATAGTTTTCCTCTCTATGGAAATCTCGTTAAAAAATGAGACATAAGCTACGATCGTAGTTTCTCTTATCCATGGAAAGCTCATTAAAAAATGAAACAGAGGTCTTGAGCATAGTTTTCCTCTCTGTAGCAAGCTCGGTAAAAAATGAAACATAAATCTAGGGAGTGAACCCGAAGCCTTGAGCATAGTTATTTTCCTGTGACAAGCTCATTAAAAAATGAAATAGTCACCTCTTCTATCAAGTCAAGTCTTTCATTAGGTATCGTATTTGAACCTTCATTTCATCCACCTATATCCTTTTTCTCCATCTAGTACAAAAAATGGTGATGACCTCAAAGTTGGTGAATGAATTGAAGCTTGGGAGGTATGTCTCCAGCCTTTGATTATCATTCTGAAATTAACATCCTATCTTTTCAAGATGGGGGAAGAGTACCAACCATCCATGTCTATCCCAACCTTTAGAATATATGTTGGGAATTTACAAGAATAGTTTAATTTTGTTTCAAGCTTGTGTAAAAATGAAACCAATACCGAGCTTAGTCTTTGTTCTTTCTCGTGCTCGTAAATACATGAGAATAAGTTATTGAGATTAGCATTTGTTCCTTCTCATGCTCGTAAAATACATAAGAATGTAACCAAGTAGACTTTTATCACTTTTTCGAACTCGTAAAGGTTATATGAAAAAGGAACCCCTTGGAGTGTCCTTTAAGCTCTTTTCAGACTCTCTAAACATGAAAATATTTTCAAGTGATCTTTCTTCCTTTCCCACTCATTAAAAGGTCTGAAAGGGCATCTTTCGAGTGATAATTTATCTCTTTTTCAGCCTCGCGAAACTAAAATTACAAAAAAGGACAACCCTGGAGTCGCCTTTAAGTTGTTTTCAAATTCTCTAAACATGAAAAAGCATCGAGTTTTCCTTCTCTGGACTCGTTAAAAATTACACATTGAAGGGCCCATATGGGACCGAACCCTTACTTCTTTCGGTTCGTTAAACAAAAGAAGAGGAACTTACCGAAGGTGTGTTATATAGAGCATGTGTTATCCTCCTCGAGCTCATTAAATTAAAAAGAGATACTCATCTATCTAGATGGGGGGGGAATTTGAAGGAAGCAAGCAAAGAATTTTTTGAAAACAACTCATGTCACTCTTACAGTTTCCCTTGAACATGACATGTTTTCTTTGCATACATTTTGTTCTGTTGAACCTCTGCACTAAAAAAATCATCTGAGTTTTCTTTACTCCTTTGGGTCACCTGAAAAAATTCATAGTATCCACTGCATCATCATGTTTTGGTCCATGCCATGTTTCTACTGTTGTGCCTCAGTGTTCAAGGGAAGTATCTACCTCGAGAATCAACCATAATAAATTTCTTGTTTCAATACCCGTGTCGGTCCATGTTCATTTGATCCACCATTTTACATCTCTGTGTCAGTTTTGTGTCATTGATGGGGGATACATCAAGGCCCTCCTTTGACAAGTCTGTTCCTATTGACTTCAATAGATTATCTGGGAACTAGAATTAGAAACTAGTTAGTACCTTGGGACCTGCATTCCTCAATGGAAAGTCTCCTTGCTTTCGATAGTGGGTTTACATCATTGACCTCTAATCGGCTGATTCCACGGATGTTTGACTTCATCTCATTTTTTCTCATTCACTGGAATGTACTAGGGTACCTTGGGAATCATTAAGATCAATGATGATTTCCCTCACTCTTGTTAACGGTTTACCTCATTGACCAGTAATCAAGTGGTTTCTGCCATGTTCGACATTAGGACATATATTCACATGGTTATACTTGTACTGCATCGAGATCGGTAAGAATACCCTAAGTTGAGTGATCACTTTGATATGTACTTTTCCCAGGTTGCGACAGAGTTTTTCTTGAATATTGACACATATATTGTCACATAGATCCAATTTGTATTGGTCTGTTTCTATGTATTGTCATCTCGTAGATCCACTATGTATTTTTTTTTGGCTATGATGAGTTCATGTCATGGAAGTATAGATCCACATTGTATCTTTGGTGGCTATACATTTTTGTTAATATAATTATGGATCCACAGTATATCTTATGGTGGCCATACCTTGAAAGTCTTTATCACTCAAGCATAGGTATGCCTTCTTTGGGTTTGAAACATATCATAAAATTTGTCTAATGGTCGTATGCAGCTTCTACCAAGTTCTGCAAGTCCATACCCTTTCTTGAAAAAGTCTACAAAGTACTTTAGTCATTAGTTTCTGTCTTCTAACTTCGCACTTTGGGAGCAATCTGTTACACACCAAAATTAATCACTTCAATAATGACCTACTTTTGTATTTACAAGTGTCGCAAGTTTCAAAAATATCATATTGTCATATTTCTTATGTCGTATCCCGAACAACATCACAAGGACACTTGAGACATCCTCAGAGACTAGTTAAAATAAGGACATGTCATTTGATGAAGAGTACAAAGCTTTTTACCTTGAGAAAACCACTTGAAAATCACTTTTGAAGGGTAGTGCTCCCCTAACCACTAATAGGGAGAGCTAGTGCTCAATTCCCTCCTTGGGGGGGGCATTGTAATGCTCTATGCCCCATTCTAGGGGAGCATTGGTTTGTTTGAGGAAATCTTGGGTTGTTGAGGAAAATCAAGGAAAGATCCCCCTCATCTCTGAAATCAATTGGATTCGAATCTGAGGTCAAGGATGGATCTTAGGGAGGATCCACAACTCATGGAAAAATCTCCTCAACCTATCCCAAGAATCTCTAAGATGGTTGGGCCTCTCAAAGCCTATATAAGGAGGCCTCCTCATGGTTAAAAGGAGAGAAAATTGAGAGATACCTAACTTATGATCTCATAAGGAAGGGGAGATATTGACAGCATCAAGATTATGAACTCATAAGGGAGATAATCAATGAAGCATATTCATTTTGTTTGTGGATCATTTGATCAAGGGGTTGGACAAGGAGATCTGGAAGAGGCTACTACAACTTCATCAATGGTCTGTAAGTATCTCTTTTGAGTTCTCATTAATACATGTGCTTGGCCTGTTTCCTTCAAGATTGTGTATACCTACATGAACTTGTCTTTAATGGATAGACCTAGTTTAAAATTAATCATAGTATAATAGGAATCATGCTTTGTCTTTGATTAGGTTGTAGGACTTGTTGAATACCTTGGGGATCAAATATTAACTTGGAATGGGTGAGGAAAAACATCGTAAAAAGGTACATCTTCTTCCTCTTCTCCATATATTATCTTAACTAGGTTTAAAGGGATGTCATTGATCAAAGTTAGCACCTTTTTGTCTTGATCTTAGAGGTCTAGGATCCAAGAGGGAATTCACCTGTCCACAGGGGGATTTTCCTATAACAACTACTATAAGAAATGCACCTTTGTTGGTTGAAATGTATTTACCACATTTTTTTTCATATAATATGATCTAGAAAAGAGTTGTAAGGTCACCCTACCATCTCAATACTTTTTACCTAAATATTTATCACCCCATTGATTTGTCTCTCTAAGTACTTCTCTTTGGTACTCATAGCATAGGTCTACAACTATCTTGATGTTGTATTTGTTGGATTGTCTATGCTATTGGGGTTTCCATCACTTAGGGAGTCTTTGAGTTTTCTAAAATATTCTTTGATGGTGTTTTTCATGGCTAACAATGACAAAATATCATAATTTATTTTTTAGCATACATCTAGGTTATAGGTTGATTGCATGTATAATGTGCAAAGATTGCATGTGTTGAAGTTGTGGTTGTTGTTTTTCTTGGCTCATTTGCACTCATGGCCTCCATTCCTTTATGCTTCAATATCTTTCCTTACCCATGAATTCTTGTATGCCCTTTTATCTTTTTCACCATGACATGGTAATCAAAATAAAAAAAACCCCATTAGCCTTTCAACCTTTCACTTGCATGTATCAATGTTATAATTTTTTACCTTATCCATACATCTTATCCCACTTCCCATTGCACATTTATAAATGCAATTGTGCATATTGAAAAATACACATAAAATACAGATATCCCATAGTTATCATGAAACTCTCTCCACTCCACATTCTTTTTTATTAAAAAGGTCTTGGCCTTATGTATGCATTCCTATATGCCTAGGCCATCCATAGTCCAAATTATATAATACAAGGAAATTACAAGCATTCCTATATGCATAGGCCCTCCATAATCTAAATTATATAATAAAAGGGAATTCAAAATATGGTTCATAAGCCAAAAATTATATTCATGTCATCTTATGTGACTATGCCCTCCATAAGTCAAATTCTATAATAAAATTTTACATTCTCTATCGTCCAAATTATATAATAAAATAAAAATTCAAATACAATTGACTAGATAAAAATTATATCAATGTATTATTGGTGCCCAACCATTCAATTTTCAAATTCATAAACCAAACTAACTCATATCCTCATTTCTCCATTACCTATATTTAACTAGCACTTTCTGTCAAAATTCATAAAACTCGAACCACCACCAACCCCTCCCAAAGGTCATAAAACTTAAACCACTACCAAGCCCTAGTCTTGAAACCACCGCCAACCCTTACAAAGCCTTAGGGTTCAAACCACCACCAACCCTTACCAAGCCCTGTGTGCTAAAGCTATAGGAAGGCCCCATGAGGATCCGAGCATTTGTAAGAATTGATCAACTCGGTAATAAGAAGTCTAGTAAATATTATAACATATTTCATGTGGGATATGTGCCAAAGAACAAACAAAGATGTTCCTTAGCGCAAGCCCAAGTCACACACATGAAATTCAGTGGACAAGGGATATGTAACTTTACTAGAACATATTTCATGTGGGATATGTGCCATAGAACAAAGAAAGACATTCCTTATCTCAAGACCAAGTCACACACATGAAATTTAGTGGACAAGTGATATGTAGATATTATGTCGACCAACATGCTGAATTGGTGATAACAATGGACCAACAACAACAAATGGTTGAGTTTCAATGGATCACAAAGGGAAATTGAAGGAAAAGAGTGTTGATTAATTGGGTTAGTTTCCATTGATGTCAAACCTTGAGAAAGTTTGGTTAGCGAATTCTAGTAGCACAAATGTTTGGGTAATGGACCCAAGTTTGTTTGATGGATAATGGTATGAGTTTTGATATATTTTCAAGTAATACTATTCTATGTGGATAGTACATGTCATGCCATTTCTGGTTGTATGTGGAACGTCACATAACTCCTCATGGTTATAGAGTTATGGCCATGTGAAGTTGGAGAACCCTCATGAGTCATCTAGAAGCCCCAAAAAGTCAAAGTGTTTGCAAAAGAAATTATTTAAATAAAAAAGTTAATAGAGAACTCCCTAAAATAAAGAAAGTGGGATGTTATATGAAAGTATAAATAAGAGGCAAGGCTCTCTCATTTAATCACATATGAATTTCTTTGAATATCCATTTTTGTGAAAGGTTATTTGGGAAGGTATTATTGATAGAGAAAAAATGCAGCAGGAAAAGTGCGGCAGGAAAAGTGCAGCAAGAAAAGTGCAGTAGGAAAAGTGAAGCAGAAAAAGTGCAACAGAAAAAGTGTGGCAGCAAAAGTGCGGTAGAAAAATCATGGCAGAAAAATCGTGACAAAAAAAGTGTTGTAGAAAAAGTACGATAGAAAAAACACGGCAGAAAAAGTGTGGCAAAAAAATCGCGGTAGTAAAAGTGAAGCAGAAAAATCATGGCAACAACATAATTGGGGTCTATTTATGAGAGATATAGCACATCTTGTTTGAGGTATTTTTTGTGAGCTAGGGTTTAGCTCTTAAGATGGTATTGGATGTTTAGTATTGTTTCATATATCAGATATGTTGAGGGATGCAATTGGTATTTTGTTGTTGGTATTTGGCATATGGGTATTGGTCTTTTGGTTGTGATGTGTTGTTGAAGTTGTTGGTTTAGCTTGAGGATACATAACAATGATGTTGTGGCACATGGTTTTATGTAAGGGTTTATTGTATTTGGTTATGGATAGTGTGATGTATTTCTAGAGAAATTTTGATGGTTATATTGGTATATGTACTTGGTGGATGGTACAAGTTGAGGTATAGGTTGATGTATGGTACATGTTGGAACATGTTATTGGTACAGGTTGTTATAGGTTGATTGCAAGTTGATTGGTATAGTTTTACAATAGTATATTTCACAGTGATAGTGTGACAGTGGTTCCATCATTTTACTTCTACGTCAGGGTGGTTGGACAAGGCAAGGACAAGTGGTTGTATCCACCTTCCAGTTGTATCCAAATAACATAGGGGGTTGTAGCCTCCTTCTGGTTGTAGCCATAGAATTGGGGAGTTGGAGCTTCCCTCAAGTTGTAGCCTGAGAAACTAGGGGGTTGGATCCTCCTTCCAGTTGTAGCTTGGAAACAAAGGAAGTTGGTGCTTCCAATATATGTAATTTTTCAAGACATATAAGAAAAAACATTTCGTGGTTTTCTCCCTCTTTGGGTTTCCACATAAAAACACTGGTGTACTGTGTATGTGTATGATTGCTCATTTTTTCATTGTTTATTTACTCTACAATTATTGGATGATAATGCTACACTGATATAACACTTGAATTATATGGTTGAAAAGGTTTAAATTTCTCTATTATTGATTCACCCCCCTCTCAGTAATCCAACAATTGGTATAAGAGCAAATTCCTTCAGAAATCAATTTAACCATTGAAAGGTAGATCATGGAGAGAAACAACATGTATAAA
>JZKD02S1674219.1:43971-56934 GCA_000966675.3 Picea glauca | reverse complement strand
CATGCATATAAAATAAAATAAAGAAAATCTTCTTTCATATCATTTACTAAGGACTGTAAGGTTATGTTATTTGTAGGAAAAGTTTATCGCAAGATAGTGGACTTGAGGTACTGAAAGTCCAAATGCGCAGGTACTCATATCAAGCCTCTCACAATGAAAAAGGTAATAAATGACTAATATTTAGACTGGCAATATAAGAGCTCATAAAGGTATGAAATCCCATTTAAAAAAAAAAAAAAAAATTCGGATAAAAACTCTGAAAAGTACAATAAATAAATCATCGTTGTTTAAAAAAAAAGATAATAAATAAAAAAAATTGAAATCTCTCTCTTAGAACAACCATATGTATAGAATCTTGCCTAAACCCCCTTTACCCTCCTCCTTGGCCATAGTCAATCCTTTTCTCACCTGATCATAGACATCTAATCAATGAAATTTCCTGCGAACAGAGGGGTCTCACTTTGGTCATGGGAAAGTCTCGAACATATTTTCAAGAAAGAGAACAGGTTGTGTTTTTCGTTTTTTGACTATGGATGGATCGTAAACATGTCTAGGTTAATCCTAACCTTATTATTTATCCTAACAGGAATAACTGATTGGTTTCACTCAAGGAAGTTCCCTAGACTAAAGGTCAAAAATTTTTCGTTAAGAAGTCCTCTGAAACCCTTGATTTTTTAAGGCAGGTGAGAAGATTGACCCAGAGTGATTTAAATGAGTTTACAGACTTTGACCCTTTTTCAATAGATATTTTCCCGAATGTATTTCATACTCATTGATTTCCCCCACTTAAGATCTTACAATAAAAATAAAAAAATATTTGAACGGACAGATGGTGAAAGGAAATTCAATATTGATTTCCCCCATCCAATTCAAAGAGATGAAGAAAGGAAATTCATACTTATTGATTTCCCTCATCTCATCATTTAAATGCTTGCGAAAAATGAAGTGGTGAAAGGAAATTCAATGTGGGAAGTCAGATAACTTCACTGGGGTACTGAACAAGATCTTCGGCAGTGAAGCAATATCCTCATATCTAATAAAAGTCGTTATACGTGAGTTAAAATATACTCTAGTAATTTCTCTTCTTTTCAGCTGGATTCTATCATAGGTTTCTAATATCTCCTTATCAGACATAGCATAATTACTCTCCTTGATGCAAATAGAATCACGAAAAGTCTGATAAGATTGATTAATGGGGTTTTGATTGTCTTACATAGTTTTGAGGTCATCTTTAGGATAAGAAATCTATTGAAAACCTGGCTCGGGATTGTCAGAATTTTTGTTTTTGTAGAGTTTTCAAGGTTGACATCGAGACCCTAATATTGTTTAGTTTTTCTCCTTATTTCTCTCACAGAGACAAATCTTTGACTTCATTACCCAATGAAGGCACTTGGTCTACATGTTCTTCTCGTCCCAAAAGGAGACAAGATCCATATATGGAGCCTAATGTTGACACAAAGATTAATTTTTTTTTCCACCCTTTAAAATGAAGCTTGAACTTTTTCTAAGCCATGGAGCTGCCCTTAGTCCAAAATAGAAAGGAGTCAGAATCACCCGTTCCTTTTCGGGTTTTGAAATTTGGTTTTTCTCGAGGTGTGATCTTCAACTTTCCCTTTTTCCTGGTGCCGAAATCCCGAAGCCATTTCAAAATATTAAGAAATATAAAGTAAAAGGGGGGAAGAAATGAACGTTACTTTTTCCATTGTTTATCGCAAAGCACTCTTTAATTCATAATTAATCAAATCCCTAAACACAATTATCTCTCCCTTAGTTTTTTGTGATTCAGTGTTCTCTCTGCTAAATCATTTTCAAACTCTTCTCCTTCGAACTCCTGGTCCTCGATTTTCTGAAAAGTAAAAAAATTAAAAAGTAATTATTCACTAATCATGATTAATTAAAGTCTTTTAATACGAATGATTAGGGCCTCTCTAATCCAATCACAATTTTGCGATTTAGGGTTTACTTGTGACATATCCCCTGTCACCAGGATCCCCGAAGTTTCGAAATGCGAAATCGTGTTTTCTTTAAACAAACCTTAAGATTAAAAGATTAAATTGTTTTCAAAACACGATTAATGAAGACTAAGCTGCTTTTGCTTTTCGGGAATCAAGGAAGGTAGTAATTTTTGGATTTTCAGCTTCGAAATCACCAATATATGGCAGTATTAATAATGGGTAAATGCAAATATTTTTGACATGAATTCGTATCTCTAAGCATATCTTTCAAATTAAAGAATTTATTTTTCATTGATGGTATCAGTACGCTCACTACAACACAAATTTAGAGATTAAAAAAGGTCTTGTGTGTCGAAGTTCATTCTTGAGCTTTACCCCTGTAGTGAGTCACATTTGTCCAGTTGTATACACGTTTCTCTGTAAACAAGTTTTTGGTCTAGTATAACCACCATGGCGCCCAAGAAGGCCACCAAGAAAAATGAGGAAGTTGTAGAGGTCTTGAGTCCAGACGGAGATGTTGTATCTGATACAATACTGCATGCCATCAATTCCATAAAATCCTGGAGGTAGATTTTTGAAACTCTCGATTAAGAAATTAAGAACTTCCCCCATGATGAAGACAACAAAATATGGGATATAGCAGAGTCTAAAATTCACAAGGTGGCTACATGGCCGCGACTCTTGACTTAAAATGACATGATCAGTTCGACTTTAGAGCGAGTAGACGTGCAGATGAGGAGCATTATGGACAACCGAGGGGTCGTCATCAGCTCCTTCAAACCAGAACATATACAAGTAATGTATAAGTTGTCTTCCTATCCCAAATACATTTATAATAAAGATTTCGTCAGTGAGTTTTAGAGGAAAGAATGTTTTGAGTCAGACCAAACATATCCTAACATAATAAAAGACTGGTGGAGAAACAAAGAAAAATTTAGGGCCGACACACATGGTGTTTATGCCACAGCGTCTTTAAAAAAGTATATGGTTTATGTGGCGATGATGTTATGTAGGATTTTTGGTAAAGAAAGTCCTACCCACTTCCTAGTGGAATGGGTTCCTCTTTTGCATGTAGCCGCAGAAGGTTACAACTTCAATTGTGATAAGATTTTATCCGATAACATAGCGAGAGAGGTTATGGAGTACCAAAATGAAAAATGAAAAGGCCAAACATCAGCCTTTTATATCTCCACATACATCATGGATGCTATATGTTCCTTTCCCTTTGATGAATTGGAGTTGGAATTCGACTTACCCAGAACCTATTCATGAATATCATTCTAAACTTTGGGAAGAAAACGCCAAAGATTCATTCTATGAGATTCTTCATTTCATGGTAATACCACTACACCAGATGCTATATGACTGTGCACCCCCCCACATTTCAGAGTTTGTCATAGGGAGCCTTCGGGCAATTGTCGATTGGTTTATAGAGGAGAATTTCTCCTACATCAGAGTTTTCGGATGTTTGATTCCTCCACATGCGCTCCCAAAATTCCTCCCTGACAGATTAGTTTGCAGGGAGGTAGCTTATCAAATAGTAACGGGTGGAATCGGTATAGAATTAAAGACATCTCAAAAGAAATCTTGGCCTGTTTTTCCCATTCAGATTGGAAAATTTTCACTTCTCAACTTGGGTCATTCCAAGGTTGAAGTGGTAGCATTGGAGGGGGTCAAATTGATAGACCTCGAGCACAAAAATCATGATCCTTACCAGTTAGTGGGGAAAGACATGGCCCACTACAAAATGAAATCATATGAACATGAGGAGTCCCCTTGGGATGACATGTTCAAAGGGACTAAGACTTATAAAGAGGTGTTAGAATGAGTACAAACATTGTTGTCTGAATTGCAAGCTAGTCTTCAGACCTTTCAGAAGCATATATGGAGTAGTTTGCCCAAAGTACTACAAGGAGAAGAAATCACTCTTCCCCAGGAACAAGAAAATATTCCCCCAGGCTTTGAATAGGAACCACAGGAGAAGGGCAATCCAGAAAAATTCCCACAGGATACTGAAAGGCCCCCACAAAACAAAGAGGCCTTATAGATGAAAAAACCAGAAACAGAAGCAGAGAGG
This sequence comes from Picea glauca, assembly GCA_000966675.3. Classification (NCBI taxonomy): domain Eukaryota; kingdom Viridiplantae; phylum Streptophyta; class Pinopsida; order Pinales; family Pinaceae; genus Picea; species Picea glauca. Next base: position 52,902 of record JZKD02S1674219.1, on the reverse strand, counting down.
AGGTTCGGGATGCCTCCCAAGTCCAGTAAGCTTACTCCCCCTTCATCACCTAGTTTTGATGTCAATACACCTAAGGAAATAGGAGAGAAAGGATCTACAGATCTAGGAAGTCCCATAGCTTCCTTAACCCCCTTACAATCCACTTTTGGATTCCCACAGATGGGATCCCTATTTGTTGATGACCTCACCTCTATTTCCATAGATGATATTCCTCCTTCTGATTATTTTTTCAGCAGAAAGAGGAAGGATTTCCTAAAACAAGAGATGTATATGAAGGAGGGGAGTCTGATAAAAAAACATAAAGTCTTGATAGATGGACAGAATTTGGAGGAGGAGGAATTTTCTACAGAGATAGTAGGTTCCATGGAAGCCATGGAAACAACAAACTTTTTTACCGTGGGAAACATGAGAACAAGGATAAAGAAGAGTAATAACATGATAGCTCAATTACAGGATCAGCCAAAAAATGTTGAGAAGAACATCAGAGAAGAGGTTAGTAAAAGCTTGGAGTAGACCAGGGTTGTTGAAAGGCTAGAAATTCAATCACTCAAATCAAGCCTAGACGAAATGAACCAGAGGATACAAGCAATTTAGGTGCAGGTTACTCATCAAAAGGAGCATGCAGAACCGTTATAGGCTAAGTTAGATTTGATGGAAGGACGGGTTATAGATTTAAAGGATTTCCAAACCCTCTCGCTAGAAACGCATACAAAGATAGAAGATGAACAACAAAGATTGATCTCCAAAATAGGGATCATCCAGAATTACTTTCAAGATGTAAGAAAATATCTTGATAATATTATTTTACTAGAAAAGGAAGATAAAGTAGCAAGGAATACTTTCCAGATAGTGGTTTCATGTTCAGGGAATAAAGAGGCAACAAAAGATATAAAGCTCTCTGTCATGGAACAAATAAAAGGAGACATCACGCTCAAGGTATGGGAAACAAATATGTATGAGAGCAATAATATAGTCAATGAAATCAAAGATAATTGTGAAGGAATCTTTGATTCTTTGGATAAGCAAGGATTAGGGATTGAAAAAGATGATTGCTCCAAGTCACTGGGGCAGATAAACATTGAAAAGCAGCAGTTGGGCTGCAAAGAAGTTTTGAAGAAGATTCAGATTGAAATTTTACAATTGAAGGAAATCGATGCCAACCTAATAAATATATGGTTGGTACAACCCAGTTTAAAATTGCAAGTGATCAAGTTTTTGGACCAAGGTTTTGAAGACCGGTTCCCAAAGGTATAAAGAAAGTTTTATCTGTTTGAGACTAAAGATATTCCAACACCTCCTAGCAACTTTATCCATTTTCTGGAGAAATGTATTGACTGTGTAGCTTCAAAGGAGGGAGAGACTTCGACTAAGGAATGAAGTATCATTTGGAAACTGATACTGTTGGAATGATAGATACACAAAAGTTAATCGTGCAACGGTTAAGGTTGCAGTTTTGTAACTACTTTTCTCCTAGAAAGTAGGAGATTGTTAACCATCAAGTATGGATGACCTTGTATAAATATAAGGAATGAAGACTAAAAGAGGGGGCTTTTTGATCTCTCTGAGAAATATTGTTGACGAAGTAATTTTGAAGAAACTCTAAATAAATAGAAATGCAGATTGAAGATTCCATATCTTGTCACTTCTGAGTTATGTGTTTCCCTGTCATCTCATCTTTCTTATATATGTTTAATTGATGAATGCTTAGCCACAATTTAGTGCAACCTCTACTGTGGAAATTATTATTCTTATTATTTCAAATCATTTACTGTTTTTCCTTTGTATCTATTATAAACAGATACAAGACCTATAGATGCTTAGATTTCAACATCATATGCTTCATTAATATTTTCCTCATTTCATAGTCTTCTGTTACAATGTGAGATTCCTTTGAAATTGATGCCTCACTTTGCTAATAGCTTTATGTTTTTATCCATATCATGCATGTTTCTTTTATTTAAAATTTAACTCAGATACAAGAAAATGCGTACAATTTGATCATACTATTTATTTGTGTTTTGACATCATTCTTGTTACATTGTGGAATAGAGATAATCAGCCTAAAAAGAAAACACAGAACTTTATCCTCCTTTACCTTCCTCCTTCATGACAATACCAGTTGCAAGGCAACCTAACATCGAGCCCGGTCTCTCGGATCAAACCAACATTGCTCTAAATTTATTTAACACTATTTTACAAACAACAAATAACCGGGTTGACTTAGAACGTTCATGGGCAACAGTTGAGAGGGATATCAGTATTCAGGAAAACTGGGAATTTCAACAGAGACAGTTGAGAAACCGACAATAGCCTTTTCCTTTTTATCAGTCTTTTTATATTCTTATATCCCTCTATTTTTCTAGATGCCTTGATAGTATAATTTAAAGCGTTAAAGTATAACCTCAGAAACAACATCTTTTTGGCACCGTTGCCAGGGAACGGAGAAATGAAGTTTTTCCCTGGGGAGAACGACATTGACACTTTCTTTCTTTGATAGTGAACAAAGTTTGAAAACCTTCTAAGGATACCTTTATCTTTCACTTGGTGACTCCACATTGTTTAAGATGGCTCTTAACCATAAAAACACCAGAAAGAATCCAAACAACAAGCAGATTTCACCTTTTTCGGACCCCAAAAAAATTCTAAAATCAAGAAGATACTTCTGCCAGACTGTCTCATCCACCAATAATTTTTTTTAACCTAAGTTTACACAGTATGACTTATAATATCAATGTGGTGAATCAAGTATTCCACCCCTTTACGGGAAATACCCCATTGATAAAGTCACACCCCCTGAATCAGATCTGGTTCTTCCAGTCTTTGAGACCGAGGATTTCTCAGCCTTTTCCCACACCGATAGAAAACGAAGAGTTGTCTCACTTCTTGTAGTGACTCATTCTCCCTCCCTTCTTGAAGTTCAGTTTCCTACATCTCAAAACTCAAACAATTATCCTATATATCTTGACTCAACTTCTATTGATTCACTTGTATTCTCACCTTGTGGTTTTGAAGGAACTAGTCCACGTTCCCCAAGCTCTTCTTTCTCATATTTCTTCCCCTTCGATAATCAGTTTCTTGAAACCCATCCTTACAACCCATAGACTCTAACCGTTAAATCCACAATGGTCGTGACTGGAGGAGGTGGGGCTGAAGTTGCTACCGTGGGTGGTCAAGGAGGAGGAGCAGGCGACCAAGAACCACCTCTTCGGATATTTGCAAAATTTGCTGCAAGATACACCCCTCTGGTTATACTGGTCCCTCTCCATGATTTACCAGAAAATTACATGAAAAAACTGCCTAAGTTCATGGGAGAAGGCGACTTGACAACAGTTGAACACATAAATTTTTTCATTCAATTCATGGACATTCTTGGATTGGAACATGAAGATGTTTACTCTAGACTCTTGGTTCAAACTTTCAAAGGGAAAGTAAGAACCTGGTTTCAAGGCCTAGCCACCAGATATATACCGTCATATGATGAACTTGAAAATGCTTTCATCAAATAATGGGGTGAACAGAAAGACCATCTTTATTATCTGACCAAATTTGGAGCTCTTCAAAATAAAAACTCTGTATCGGTCCTCAATTTTACACAATGGTTTAACAAATTGTACAATAAGATCCCAACCGAGGTCAAGCCCTCACAACCTGCAGCGAAATTGACTTTTACTGGAGCTTTTGACCCCGAATTCTCCCTGTCATTAAGGGAGAGAAGATCAGTAGATCTTACCAAGATGCAAGATGATGCCCTCAAAATCAAATCTAATATGATGGCATCAAGAAAGCTGAAAGATAAATTTGATATAGGAAACAAAGAAATCAAGAGATACAGGGAGCAAGGAGCACCCTCTGGATTAGGAATATCTTCAGAGGACAAAATGGACGATATGGCTAGAATCATCAAAGAACTATCAAACAAAATATTGAGAATGGAACTAGAACAAGCTAAGACTGAAAATTACCCTAGAAAGGAGTTCAGAAAGAACCCTAACCCTCAAAACCACAAAAAACAAATTAGGAATGAAGATCAAAAGATCCAAACTCCTTTTAAAAGTGAAAACTTTGTAGGAGGACAAAACTTGGAGGATTTCGAGGAGTTAGAAGATTATATGAACAATCTTGGAGATGACTGCCTACAACCTTACATAACAAGACACGATTATGAAAAGTATTTGAATACAGAGTATGGGACCAAAAGTATCAAGAACGACAGCGTTTTAGAAGATTTGACCTATCAGGGAATAGCGGATGGGATAATGGATGAAATTCACCAGAAATACAACCTGAGACCTAGAAACAGGGTTTCCACAACCATTCCAATTAAAAAAATACTGTTGAGGGTTGAAATTGATGAACTAGTTTCAAAAAGCACTGAGAAATAGACTAAAGGGGCTAAGGCCGATAACATCCAGTTTACTAAAACAAAGACAGCGGAAACGCCACTCTTGAGAATAAAAAAACTAAATACCGCTATTACTGAAACAAAGGCCCCTCAGCCAAGAAACACTGAAAAGAAAGGGTCGGAGGTTCAAAACATGGAAATCGATAAAACCATTGGAAGTTTCAACCTAGAAAATGAAATCAATAAGATTAAAATTCCCATTCCTCTTGTAGAACTGGCTAAAAACCTGACATACCGAATTTTTTTTGTTAAAATGATTAATTTTTTGGAAAATGAAAGTCAAGATGATGTTATAAAATTACAGGATGAAAAACCTAACATAATTTTTGGCCCACACTTCAAAGGTGCCAAATACACTGTTGCCCCTTTCTACATTACTTTGACCGTTCTCGACCATCTGCTCCATAAATGCATGTTAGATTCTGGGGCATCTCACAATGTGATGCCTAAAGCAATCATGGATAAAATCGGCCTTGAAATCACCAGGCCTTATGGAGATTTATATTCTTTTGATTTGAGAAAATTCAAGTGTATAGGTATGATAAAGGACTTAGTTGTAAACCTTGCACAAGTACCTTCAAAAAGTGTTTTAATGGATGTAGTTGTTGTAGATATACCCCCAAAATATGGCATGATCTTGTCCTGATCTTGGGGTGCCAAACTTGGAGGTTCCCTTCAACTTGATATGACGTGCACAACAATTCCAGTTTTTGGGGGGTAGTTCACGCAACTGTACAGGGAAACCAAGTTAGCGTTTATGTTCAACGATCCTCTCAGCCCAAACAATTATCCTATATGCATTATTGATCAGGATTTAGGTAATTGTATATTATCTATAGATTATTATGGGGATGCATGTATAGAAGAAAATTGTACATAAAATAAAAAAGAAAAAGAACAAATAAAACAGGATGTGTATAACACTAGTGTTTGGAAAATGTTTTTTGACGATGCCTCATCTTGTCTTGGAGCTGGGGCTGGAGTAATTTTTGTGGCACCTAATAACCAATTCATTATCCCTTTCTCTTATAGGCTTAAATGGAACATAGACCACACCAATAACATATGTGAGTACGAGGCTCTAGTGTTAGGGTTAGAGGCCGCTAGGAAAATGAAAATTAAAAACTTGGAAGTTTTTGGTGACGCAGAGTTGATCGTGAGACAGGTTAATTGCCAATATTAGTCCAAACATCCTAGGTTAAGGTCATATCAAAATTTTGTTTGGGACCTAATCGAAAATATTTTCTCCTCTGTTAATGTTCATTTTGTCTCGAGAACTGAAAATCAACAAGCAAATGCTTTAGCCAAAGCAGCTTCGACGTTTTCACCTCCCACTGCTTTCAAAATTAAATATCATATACAAATGAGGCATAGACCTTCCATACCCAATAACATACAACATTGGAAAGTCTTCAAGGATGATGAACAACTCCAAAAATTTCTAGAAACGATAGACGAGTTCGCTGAAACCCATGCTAACCAAGAGAACCAAAATGATCCTATTTGGATCATGCAGGAAGGGGAGGATCCCCAAGAGTTCCAGGATAAAATCACAAATCACCGGATGTTGGTTTTAAAAAATAATCAGATACCCAAGGGCATGATTCCCTTAGAAAGGATTTTTAGTCATGATGAAATCCCTTTCAAGACTACCTTACAGCCTCAGCCGAAGGAAGTCGAAGATTGCAATATAGGTTCTGATGAGAGTCCTAGACTAGTGAAAGTGTACAGGTACCTATCTCCTGAAATCAAGAGTAAATATGATGAGTTGCTTAGAAAATACAAAGATGTTTTTTCCTCATCTTATGATGAGTTGAGAACTTATCATACAACCATCATGGAACATAAAATCCCATTAAAACTAGGCGTTAAACCTTTTAGACAGAAACTCAGGTAGATTAACCCTATCCTGTTACCGGTGATAGAAAAACAAGTGAAAAAACTCTTGGATGCTAAAATCATAGTTCCACTGAGATACTCTGAGTGGGTAACCAACTTGGTCCCAGTAAGAAAGAAAAATGGCGAGATCAGACTGTGCATCGATTTCAGAAACCCAAATCGATCATCACTCAAAGACAATTACCCATTGCCTAATATGGATCATGTCTTAGAAAAAGTAGTTGGAGCTAACCGAATGTCTATGATTGATGGTTTTTCAAGTTACAATCAGATCAAAGTGCATCAAGACGATAAATAAAATACTACTTTCACTACCCCGTGGGGTACTTTTATGTACGATAAAATGCTCTTTGGTTTGATGAATGCAGGGGCTACTTTTCAGCGGGCCATGGATATCTCTTTCATGGGTGAAAGGTATAATTTTTTTTTTATCTACCTTGATGACTTGACCATGTTCTCCAAATTTGATGCCGAACATCTAACGCACCTTAGGAAAACCTTTGAGAAATGACGAAAATTTGGTTTGTCACTCAACCCTAAGAAATCTCATTTCGCGATGCAAGAAGGTAAGCTATTGGGCCATATCATCTCTAAAGAAGGAATCGAAATCGATCCAAAAAGGGTTGAAGCAATAGACACTATAAATTTTCCTAGAAATGTAAAAGAAATCCAGTCTTTTTTAGGAAAAATAAATTTCTTGAGGAGATTCATGCCTAACTTCACTGAGATTGTGAAATTGATAACATATATGCTCAAAAAGGACAATGAGGTGAGATGGACTAGCAAAGCCAAAGTGTCATTTTAATGCATCAAGAAAGTAATAAGCGAAGCACTGGTCTTGGCAAGTCCACATTACATGAAAGAGTTTTTGATTTTTTCTTTTGCCTCAGAACATACCATTGCAACTATCTTGTTACAAAAAAATGAAAAAAAAATTGAGCGGCCTATCGCGATTTTTAGCAAAATCCTCAGAGATGCTGAGTTGAAATATGATATAATGGAGAAACAGGCCTACACAATGGTGAAATCTCTGAAGGCTTTCAGAACGTATGTGTTACATTCAAAGATCATAGCCTATGTACCCTCTAGCTCTATTAAAGACATCCTGGTGCAACCAGACAACGATGGAAGAAGAGGCAGGTGGTTAGCTAAGATCCAAGAGTTTGATCTAGAAGTCAAGACAACTAAAATTATCAAAGGTCAAGGTTTATCCAAATTTCTTGCCGAATCAAATTTAAAAGTGCTTGGGATAAATCAGCTGCAAGAGGATGAGGGATTCCTGGAAATAGACGAGCTTGATAGCATAGTACCTACAACTTAAATCCAAGATAAGTTTTCGGCTTTAGCCTGGTATCGTGACATTGTCCATTACCTACTCACGCTTCAATGCCCTAGTGAGTTAACCCTGTCAAAAACTAGGACACTAAAGTTACATGCGGTAAAATACTGTATCATAGATGCTAAGTTGTTTTGGAAAGATCCCTTGGGTTTTCTACTGAGGTGCTTAGTTGAAACTGAAAAAGAAGGGGTTATAGATGAATTCCATGTCGAAGTATGTGGAGGACACAATGCTTGGTGAGAAAAATCATATAAAATATTAAGAGCCAGATACTACTGGCCCAAATTGTTCACAGAAGTGAACACTAAAGTTTGAAATTGCATCCCTTGCTAGTTGTTCACAGGCAAATAGAGAGTCCCAACTTTACCCTTGATTCCAGTTAAAATCGAAGCCCCGTTTCAGCAATGGGGACTTGATTTCATTGGACAAATTCATCCACACTCCAATGCACAACACAAATGGATCCTAACTGCTAATGATTAATTCACTAAGTGGGTAGAAGCAATCCCCACAAGGAATGCAACTGACTCAGTAGTAATCGGTTTCTTGGAAGATAATATCTTATCCAGATTTGGTTGCCCTCTAAAAATAGTCACTGTCAACGCGCAGGCATTTAAATAGATGGCCATGATAAATCTTTGTCAAAAATATAACATCATACTAGGGCACTCCATAGCTTACTACCCACAAGGAAATGGTTTGGCTGAATCATCCAAAAAAAGCCTGATTACCGTGATAAAAAATGTTTTGACTGAAAACAAAAAAGCGTGGCATACCCATTTAAAACATGCTTTATGGGCCAACATAATAAGTACCCAAAGATCAATTGGGATTTCCCCTTTCCAGATCGTATATGGCACTAATGTCATTTTTCCAATAAATCTTTCTCTACCAGTAATGAAACTTTGGCAAGATTCCAATGAAGAGCCCAATGATGTTACCAGGAGAATAAACCAGTTGATTGAAGTCCAGCAAAATAGGGCTGAAGTAAATGAAAGGTTGCAAAGGTATCAAGACAAAATGAAATCCTTATTCGATCAAAAAGAGAAAGATAGAGAATTTCTCCCTGGCGACTTGGTCCTAAAATGGGAAGCTAGAAAGGAAGATGCTAGAAAACATGGCAAATTCGATCCAATATGGTCTAGTCCATACAAAATTTCGGCCTTGGAAGGAAAAAACACTTGGTTATTAGAAAACCTAGATGGAGACAGTCTTAATGCCCCTGTAAATGGGTGACATCTCAAACACTTCATGCAATAATGTGTTTCTAAATTATCATTGTATATACCAT